>OMLJ01091463.1:0-10082 GCA_900302595.1 Gadiculus argenteus
CCCATACGCTACAGCCACCGAGCGGTTTAGGCTAGCTGCTAAAGATGTGTGTGTGTGCCGTTGTGTTATTATAATGATCGAATAACAACAGTGATAATAATAATAATAATAATAATAATAATAATAATGTGATGTTGTTTCCACGCTGTAGACCCTGATTGCTGGATTGGCCGAGGCAGATGCTCATCACCCCTCTCTCTCTCTCTCTCTCTCTCTCTCTCTCTCTCTCTCTCTCTCTCTCTCTCTCTCTCTCTCTGTGCCTGCACGGGTGTATAAACAGCATGGCTAACGCGCATTCCAATCAGTCTAAATATATCCAATAGAGAGCAGCAAGGACGAGCTGGTGGGCCACAATCGGGTTCCTTCCTGCGACAACTTTTCATCTGTGATCTCTCCTTGACCTAAACCGCCGTGAAAACACACTGTCAACAATAGGCGTTGTTGGTTGGCATCTCTGTGGAAGGTGAAACGGACCCGAGGCCGACAACATGCCCTCCTCAAGCAACAGTGTGAGATCCCGGACGCGGGACCGCAACAACGTGCTGGGCAGACCCGAGTTCATGTCCCTCAACCAGCCCATGCGGGGCGGTGCGCCCGCCGCCGAGAGCCGGGCCAGCTCCAGGAGGCTGTCGCAGATCAAGCCCCAGACCAGTCAGTCGAACGAGGAGCCCGCCGACACTGTCAACAACAACAACAACAGCAACAAGGACAAGGACAAAAAGGAGCCGGGCAAAATGCCCGAAGAAGACTGCATGCTGCTCAACCCCTCGTTCAAGGGGATAGCCATGAACGCGCTGCTGGCCATCGACATCAGCCTGTCCAAGCGCATGGGGGTCTGCGCCTACACCTCGTCTTCCTGGGGGGGCTGCCGCTCCATGGTCGCCCTGCTGGAGCTCACCGGCTTCGGCATCACGTGGATCGTTGGCACGATCGTGTGTCTCACGAGGAGCAACACGCTGGCCGGACAGGAGGTGCTGGTCAACCTGCTGCTGGGTAGGCCGAATTCGATTCCACTTGTTGCTTAATCCTGCACTTGTGCAATTTCAAAATCCACACATCCCTAAGCCGTGCCACTTGTTTTTCGGTTAGCTGTCCTGGAACAAAGTGAACTCTTTCTGTGGTTAAACCAGATTTATTTGACATTATAATGACGTGTTATTACTTTTGTCATTAATGCATTACTTTTTTTGCATTTCCATCATGATGGATTTAGTTTAGGAGTCGGCTATTGTTTTACATTTTACTACAAAAACCTCAACAAAATTGACCTTGGCCTATCCCCGGTGATCCAGGAAAAAATATGAACCTATAATAAGACCTGCACCCATTGACCCTCACCAATCAGAACAACCACAACTCCCTTCACTGAACAGCTGTGATGCTAAAGTCACTGTATTCAGGATAAATGCATGGATATACAATCCTGTGTCTGGTTATTAAAGAAATTGAAAGTGACTGAAAGTCATATATTAAGTAATTTATTAACAAGTTATTAAGTCGTAACATGTATTCTCTCATAATTACAAAATGAAAAAAATGCCATCTAGTGCAACCTGCATACCTGACTTCTGAAAGTCTCTTATAGTTTAAAGTGTATCAGTTTAGGAACATGGCTCAAAGAAGATGGGGACTAACTGCTTTGGTTTATAAAAGGTGCCCTGGCTTGATGTTGATACTTGGCACAGTATGTGTGGGCCAAAGCTAGGCCTGATTCAAAGTACCACATCATCCCCAAGCTGGTGATATATTGGGCTCTCGCGCTACAGTATAATGGTTGTGAGTTGACTAATGAGTAAGGGGCTATTTAAAACCATCTGGCAAATTTAACAAAAAACCCAATCAGCCTGGGACTACTTAACAGAGCAGGACAGATGAAATTAAGTTAATGGTTGAATGAACAATATCAACCAAACTGAACAAGAAAGTGTTCAGTTGGACCTTGGATGTATTTACTATTACCAAACCAGCATTTTTTGGTAATGACATCATAGAGAAATTACCTGATTGTTCTAGGACCTAGTAATGTTATACAACAATGTTTTAATTCTATTGATGTTATTTATTTTATTCAACAAATGTACAGTTAACTTGTGACAGTGTTTCTCAATTACTTCCATGTTAAGCACCATAGGACCTTTGTAGGGCCTTTGCATTTAAGCATATGAACAGCATGATCAAGGTGATTACTATTACAACAGAACTATGTTTAAATATTAACTAAAAGTTGTTTCAACATATCCAGTCAAGTAAGGTTAATGCATGTAGTCCTCGTCAGTCTCCAAGCCCATTTGCATTGTTTCTTGTCCAATAGTACAGACATACAGTCCTGTAAGTTGATGAGGAGTATCTCTGCATCAATAATAGAATAGCTTTACTTGAGGACAGCTCTTTGTTTTCACATTACAGGCCTAAATCCCTTCAAATAATGACCCTCCAAACATTCATACATACAAGTTGTGTTTCGATGGATGATTTTGATTGAATTGAGTCTTCCTCAAGTTGCTTTTCGATTTTTCTGCATGTGTCTTAGCTGAATGGTTCTGGTTCGAGCCCATGAATGAAGACTTAATAGGGAAATAGTAAGTCAACTATCGCAGTTCAAATATATGATTATAGCCGCAAGCGGCGATGGCGGGCCCTCGCTCCATCAGTGCAGATGGTCGTGACATGTCGACGACGAAGAACTTAGCGAAACATCAGTGAATACAATGTCACAGATTCCCCATGATGGGAAATCAAAGGTATGCAAATTCTGTGCATCTACCTAATCAACCCTGTAAATAGCTGCACCATACTACACAGGCAATATGTATGCCTACAGCGGTCACTTTCTGTAGAAATACAGCCAACCCGATAAAAAATGCGTCAGGAGGCGCTATTGAGTGACACAATCAAAACATATACGGTATGACAGACACACCTAACTAATAGTGTGTATCAATGTCATCCAAATTGTTCAGTGCGATCGATTCAAACCTTCGCCATTTCAATATACTTGAAAATTCCCAAATCTGTTCGCAACTCCTCTTGGGCAACCCCTCAAGTTCATTTTACTACTCATATGACATGATTTCGATAAACCGTCTAGGTGAAGTGTTTCAAAATACATGATGTGCAAAAATCAGGGGGTCGCTAATGAACTTCAAATATAAAGTTGTTCAGATTAATACAACACACATCTCCACCAAATCTGGTACATTTTCGTGAATGTATGTGTCAACCACTGAACTCAACGCGTTAGGTGGCGCTATAGAGTCTCTAAGCCACACCCTAGGCCAAACCTCTGTCTGAGTAGCAGTTCCACATGTGGCTGCCAAATTTCAAGAGTTTTAGTGCATGCCAACTTGGTGAAAATGGGCAAAACGTGCAACCGGTAAGAAAAAAGTATAATAATAAAAATCTCTTCAAAAACAATAGGGCCTTGCACCTACGTGCTCGGGCCCTAATTATGCTGAAACCACTGACACCATCCTCCATCCCACTGCTGACGTTAAAGTCCAAAAGGCCAAGAAGGAAACATTTAAAATATGAAATGTTTTATTAACAGGGTAAGATCTAAAAACCTAAAATAACCATAACATATCCCAGAGGGATGTATTACACACCTACCGAATATCTTGGCAGGAAATTGTCAAACCGTATATAAATATCAAAGTCAGCTAAAAAAGTTAGCCCTGGAAAGCAGTTGGGGTGTCGTATGAACCCCCGCTTTAGGGTTGTTTATACTTCCTCAATGTCCAAAACACAGTAAATTGGCACCGTCACGGTTATGCGAGAGGCCAGTTTGGCCACGCTAGTGCACAGTAATGGGGTACCCGCTTGGCTACGTAGCCAAGAAGGAAAATAGACTCTCCAGCCATTCAATCAGCGTAGAATAGAAGAATCAGAATAGGTTGAAATGACATGGCTCTGCAATGGATTCAATTTAACCCCATTTTCTGATGATTAATGCACACCTCGATAACCCTTAAAGGTCCCATGACATGCCACCAGGTGTGGTGTGTTTAGCTTAGTTACAAGCCGTTTTGAAAATCTGGCATCACAAGTGGGCGTGGGACCTTTAATAACATAAATATAATTCATTAACATATTTCAACTGTCCATCCCATTTACTAATATGGTGCAAAAAAAGATTTGCAATAATAATACACTTTAATACAAGGCAGACATCACATTACAAGCAATACATTACATACAGACAAAAGGCTAAAAAAGGCACTCATGCCAATGTTCCCAGATCTTTGAAGTGTACTTGACAGAGCTACGGCCTGGATCTGTCATCAGAGCAATTCTCTAATTTATAGAGCGTTCCAGCCTGCTCATAAACTTAAAGGTGAGGTTCCTCAACAGGGCCATGAAGGTGGTTAGACCCAGCTCACTGGCTCTGGTTTCTTCAGATTGAAGAATCCTAAGACAGTCATTGTACGCCACTTTCAATTCACACAAGCTCTCCTTCTTGTACTTCACCCAGAGTGGCGCTGTATAGAGGGGAGCAGTAGGCTCTAAACAGGTTTATCTTGATATCAACAGAACAGTGGTGGAATTTTCTGGCCAACAGCTAGGACATAAAGCACTCTTCTCTGTCTACTCATGTCAGCATCATCCTCCAACGTATCAGTGATAATGTGCCCCAAGCATTTAGTGGTACTGGACACCCCCAACTCTTCCCCAGATAGATAAAACGTTGGGAACTTAATTTCCATGTCCTCCTTGGTCCTACAAAACATTGCCACACTCTTTTTAACATTATATTTAATGTCAAACTCGACTCCATCATTAGAATGACCATCTAACACAGAATAATTGTTCTCTCAAATAAGCAGAGGTAAGCTGGCTATTCAGACTTTGTAGTCACGTGACTACCTCTGGAGGGCAAATGCAGACAGCCAGGGGAATTGCAGGCTTGCAGAGTTCCAATACTACAATCAATCAATTATTTAGACCCTATGTCACAAAATGTTAAAATATATTTTTTTTTTAAACAAAAAAAAACCCCGTAAAAAACGTAAAAACTATCTGGCATGTCGTTTTCACCTCAAAATAGCAACTTAAAACTGGCGATGTCCGGGCAGATTCTTGATTAGGTTACTAGGTTTCGTTGCTGGAGAATGATGTTCTTGCCCACCAGCCAGTCGTTGTGACGTCACGTGCAAAGTATGAATTGCCAGACTGAAGCTGCTGGGAAGCTGCTGTCATTTTCTTCAGCACTAAAGGCGTGATCAACGGGCCCAGTTCAAATGATTCTGTACGCAATTGGCTGCTAGCCGTCGCTTCCCTGTCGTCAAACCAGCCAATAGCGCGCCAGGGGGAAAAGCCAGCTTGGTGATTGGCTCCCGCAAAAAGATATCGAAACTAGAAAGAAATGTATTGCTCTTCTCCAGACCCAAATCTCTTCTCCAGACTCAAATCACCGGCAGAATGGGCGGGGCTACCCAGTCTAAAGCAGAGGTGCATCTTGACACTTGTCCCTTGTTCTCGCAAAACAATCTACGAACGCCCTTTAACCGATCCTTTATCCCCCCCCTCTACCTATAGCGCTGCTACTGGACGTACTGACCATCGCGGGGGTCCAGCGGCTGGTGAAGCGGCGGGGACCCTGGGAGATGACCCCCGGCTTCCTGGACTACGTGTCCATGGACATGTACTCTTTCCCGGCCGCGCACGCCAGCCGCGCCGCCATGGTGTCCAAGTTCCTCCTGTCCCACCTGGTGCTGGCCGTGCCGCTGCGCATCCTGCTGGTGCTCTGGGCCTTCCTGGTGGGCGTGTCGCGCGTCATGCTGGGCAAGCATCACCTGACGGACATGGTGTGCGGCTTTGTGCTGGGGCTCCTCCACTTCAGCCTGATGGAGAATGTGTGGCTCTCCTCCGGCACCTGCCAGACTCTCATCTCCATCAGCACCTTCAGCTGGGGCCCCTTCATTTAGATGGCGGGGCAGGCCCTGGTTAGTTAGTTGGCTGCTGTGCACGGAAGCTCCGCTTGGACCATAAAAGGAGGGTGGGGTTTTTGACGCGTAACCTTGGTGGTCCTAAGATTGGTAGTCTTGTAGCTTAGCTTTACACCGCAAACGATTCTGTAGCGTGGTTTACACAGCGTGAACGATGCTATTAGACTCAGGTTTTTCAGGGCTGTGAGGCTCTTCTGGTGTTTGTGTTTTTTTTTGTAACCCTTGTGGTCCTAAGAACGGATGGGAGGCTTTGTAGCGTAGCTTTACGGTGTAAACGTTTCTGTAGGATATTTTACACAATGTAAACTATGCTACGATTCTCCGGGTTTTAAAGCTGCGTTCTACAGTTTACAGCAATGTATTGTACACAGAGGTGTGTTAAGGTGTGGTTTAGTTCCTCATAAATGCTTCTTTGTCTTGCAAAGAGATCCAAAAATTCATTACATCAGTCATAGTACAGTGAATTGCTTTTAAGTTGTGACTTACTTATCATTAAAACTACCCACATACCTCAAAGCTTATTATAGATTAATTCTGCTAGTAACAGTGTATGTATCACTGTTGTAGCCTTGTTAAAGTTTAATTAACATTTTATGAAAGTTTTAAGTTTGTTTTACTTAAACAATTTTTTGCATGAAACACTTGCACTTCTTGTTTTCTTCTTTTTCCTTTTTATTTTTTTATTTCCTCTTCTTCTTTGCCTTGTTCCTCAACATATGTGTACACAAATAAATACACATTTTAAGGTTTAATATGCTGATAAAATAAGATACTCTGATATTCAAATGACAAAGGCTTTATTTTCTGTAAGTAAATATGTTAAGTTGCGGTATTAACCACACCCAATGTCTGTCCTTCACATATGTGTAACATTGTATTGGTAATATTTCGTTGAAATGCAAAAAATATACACCATATTAATCATTCATTGTTTTCTAGAATAAAATGTATTCATATTTATTTAGGAAAGTTCCGCTCCATGATTTTAGGCTTAAGGTAGTTTAACTTTGTTGCCCAATCTCTCTTCCTCTGTCTCTTCTGCAGTCTATGCATCGGCTTGACGGCTGAACACACTCAGTTTGTATGTGTGGTTTACTGACTGCTCCGCTGTACGACTAAAGTGCGTTAGTGGGTGTCTGTGGGACTGTCATTGTGCATGGTTTTGATTAGTATTTTAGAAGTGAATGACTCCGGTTTTTTGTAATTGTAGTTCATTGAAGATTAATGATAGTAGCCTACTTCTATTTCTAAAACTTTGTATTGACTAACTATGAATCTATAGACTTAACAGGATATTATTGTAGCAGAATGTTTGATTGAAAACCTTGTTTTGTGCATCTGCATATCTGCATGTTTTGTTTGCTACAAGTTTTTATGGAGCGCTTCCCTGTTTTACAGTTATAACGATGAGCTTCAAGAGTTGACCTTTTAAAATGCCTTCTTTATTATCAATTTTTTTGTATTTGTGCATGCATATAAAATATGTTATTGGCAATCATACATTTCTTTCTCTTTCTTTTGAATTGTATTGGTTGTGCGTGGGTCTGTATATTTGATACTTGATTCTGCATCAGCTCAGTCGTGCTAGCAGTGCATGTGTTTACTTACATGACACAGGTGGTGATGACAATGTGAGTTCCCTGGAAAGATAAGAGTGCACTAAAAGTCACTGTTATGTTTGTAGAATCAGCATGTTAGGATGATGCATTCTTCTGCATTCAAATCTGTGATTTGGGTGCACGAAAAACCAAAAGACTACTAAGATAGATCTGTAGGCATAACGAGATATTCAGAAGAGATGATACAAAGATATTTGCGTTGCTGTTATTAATAAAGCCTCCATCATTCCAATCTCTGACACTTAAAGATGAAGCAAAAAGGATCTCAGAATTTGAAAGATTATTAAATATCCAATGGTAAAACACAGTCAGTCAATAATTCAGTTTGATTGTAAACTTTTGAATTTGTGGAAAAAAATAAATATTAATTATTTTTTATAAGAATTTCATTTACCGGTATTTTTCTACAACACTGTTTAGTTGATATGCACCCCAGACACATTTCTCAAAATATAATCTTTTAATCTTGAAAATAACCTTTCTAAATGCACATTTTGTTCTTTTAAATGACAAATGGGAAGAAGTGGTTAACGCACATGACACCAATGTCTCAACACTAATGTCTGAAACTCCAACTGACACTTTAGCTGCTGCCAGTCTTCAATTCCCCATAGCCTTACCACAAGCCCCGTGACAGGAAAGGCCTAATCTGCAACAGTTCAAACCTCAATCACAAGCACTAAGAATGCCTTAAGAGGTGAACTTTCTCAGTATGTCAATCAAATCAGGAGTAGGCCTACATCTCTCAACAAAGCAGAGAAGCAAACTTGCAAAAAATCTGCATGTTTGGTTGTGGTAATGCAACCACAATTTCGATGTAAAATGACTTCAATATGTTGCAATGTATGTTTGCTTCAAATCTCAAATCTATTAGTCTACACTATGAGAAAAAAGCCAGTGGCTTCAGGTAAGCTTAGACTAATTTAGCATGCACACACACTCCATTTTTGCCTGGTCATTACCTTTGTGGGAATTATGCATTTAATTTTATGAGTGTGCAGTGCTAAAAATGTGTTCTCATTGCAAAATGAGAAGTCATTGCAAAATGGATCCCGTAAATGAGATTGTTGCCCCTGTACGTATGCAGGTCAAACAGTATTGACCTGTACACGTCCATGCGGACCCTCCTTCGCAAGGGCCTGACATGCGCCTCCCAAAAATTGTAACCTTCTGTTGAGGAGACGCAGTCGCAAGGGCTGTGATTGGTCCGCTTAGCAAAACCTGACACAGAACCATAAAGGTTCACAACTGTGTCAAAGGGTCTATGTGGTCATCGCATTGCGTGAACGTGAGACCATTATCAGCCCTATACGGACCCGTTAAGTCCTTGCGACCACTGCAAGGGCCTGACGTGTGCCTCCCAAAAATGTTAACCTTGGCAATCACAGCCGCAAGGGCTGTGATTGGTCCGCTAACTACATCCTTTCCTGGCAATATGCTTTGTACGGTATGTAAGAAATCTAAGAAATCTAACTTTTGCCTTCACAGCCGTGACATTTTTTTTTACTTGCTAGTAATCTGTAAAAAATAGAGACGTTTTGTATTCGGTCATCATAGACTCAGAATGTAAAGACCAGAATGGACAACGACAACCAACTAGCAGCATATCTTCTGTTTTTGTTGCACATTGTTTGAATCGTATTCAGCTTTCAAGTTGCTAGAATCCATACCATACCATAATCAAAACATCTAGCAGTAGATCAATTGTAAACTAGAAAAGGTAATCCCACACATAAGGGATTACTGTGCATAGAAATGCCTGTGATCTATATGCTCTTTTTGCATGTCACTTTGGATAAAAGCATCTGCTAAGAACCATAACCATATTTCAGTTCAGCTGAGTTTGTAAAATGAGTATGAGTATGAGAATGGAAATTAGTGTATATAACTTACTTACTTTTACTTATATAATATGAAACCATGATACTGTCAATGTAGTCAATGTTACAACCATTCAACCATAGAGTAGAAGCTAATCTGGGTACCCAGAAGTTAGGTAGAAGCTAGCTGGTAGCTTAGACGATAGCTAGCTGCTAACATATCTCCCTGGCTAGTTTGCAACCACTCTGTTTTCAAGAAATCCATAATGCTTGACGACCAAATTACTGAAATAGCCAAAAACGGATAGTAATGTTGTAAACAGTAGTCGAATTAGGGGGTAAACTGCCCAATCTGGCAACACTGCCTGCACATTCCCGCACTCTAACTTCAGCGTAAATCAATGAGACAAACTGAAAATTAAGCCGATAAACTGTGATTAGGCCTATGCAAAAAGTATAAAGGTAATCAAAATTCTTGTTTCCATATTATTGAAGATACAAGTGTCTTGATTTGTTAAACCTTTGAAAGAAGGTTAACGATACAAAATTGACCAAGTTACGAAGTCTGAAGTAGTAGGCTAAGTGTCAGAGAATTGTCCTCCCATTGACGTAAAAAATAGTATTTTAAAAGCAGAATATCTCAAAAAGTACGTTTAGAAATATGAAAAGTAATAGCACAGCATTGTGGAACAAGAGCT
>OMLJ01091492.1:0-11485 GCA_900302595.1 Gadiculus argenteus
CACACACACACACACACACACACACACACACACACACACACACACACACACACACACACACACACACACACACACACACACACACTATACCTCCAAATGGAAGCAGCGGGGTAGTTCAGTATTATATCTCCATTGGGGTTTTTGAGGATGAAATGATGAGTTCCTGCTTGGCTGGCTGAGCTCCGCAATAAGCAATGGTGACGGATCGGCTTTATGAGGAGCTTCCTGCTGCCTCCGCTAGGGATTTGTGTTAATCTCCTTTAGAATGACTCATGGCTAGGCTAGATCACCCCGCTGCCGCCACGGGGCAGGATATCCTATATAAGGTATGCTAATAGGTGAGACACACACCAGAACCCCAGCTGAACTTGGGGAAGGGGACTGAATGATTTATCAGGAGAGATGAATGTAGCAGAGAGCCGCGGTGTGTTATTGGTTGTTGCTTTCTTCAGAGCACAGAGTTGAGTTGTTGATGTTAATTGCAATTTTTACTTTTTACTAATCAAATCAAAGACACAGGTCTCTGGCTATGCACAACAGCAGCTCTGAAACAGCAGTGATTGCAAAAGGTTATACCATTCACACTATGTGTGCACTGTGTAATGTTGTCTCCCTGTATGTACTTTGTTGTCATTTATGTTTTATGTATGGCTGTAGCAGGGGTGAAAGCCCAAGACAAATTTCCCTTCTGGACAATAAAGTTTACCTTGACGTTGACCTTGACATATACATTTGTTGCTATTAACCGAATATTAATTGGCCAATAAGTACATTTTTCAAGTTGGGACTTTTTTACTTAAAAATAACTAATAGCTAACATTATTGGAAATGCCCCAAATTATACCGTCAGTGTTTGTTGGAACTAATCTGATTTGTTATATTATTTTGTCACTGGTGAACCTTGAATATGATTCTAATAGTTTGCATCCTAATCCATCTGATAAAATAAATTGAATAAACGGAACATGTTTAATATTCAATCAGGGAACGTGGGAAGGGTGGAACAAGCATGGCGGTATCATGGAGGTATAATATAACTGGAGAGAGTGAGAAGCCCCGCCCCCCATTCATTTCAATGGCCCATGCTAGGCTCAGCCTAAAGAGGCTGAAATCGTCTGAAATTGCCCGCCGCCATGATGGATTTATGTCATCTTAATTCCGGGGTCAAGACTTTATGACCTGACCTGACCTTCCGTCAGGTCATTTCCTATCACGGTCTTGGTATCCAATTATGTGCCCCGTTACAGATAGGTAGGAAGACAACAAACTGCATTGGATGGGCTATAAAAATCATCAGGGAACGTGCATAGTTTTAGCATCGTCAATTAATTGGTCCGCTATGGTGCGCTCGCAGGTGGGATAACGGTAACGATGTGCTGCTATTGGCTCTGTGGTTCTTCAGGTCCCGCCTCATGCCCGCGAGTTTGTGCCCTGCAATAAACTCGTGCACAATAGTTCCCCGGGAGTAGGAACAGAACCTGGAAGTAGGACGGTGCTAACAGGCTGAAGCTAACCACCCCCACCATGCCCCCCAGGGAACAAGGGATACTTCTGATCCTGGGACGTCTTGAGGAGATACGTTTCCTTAAAACATTCCCACTCTCCGTGAAGTTAATCTTCCCTTTTTTTTAAAGTTAACTATCAATATTTGATCACCACTTTGATTTAATATTGATGTGTTCCTCTGTAGTCTCCCTTTGCTGTCCTTTTCAAGGACAGCAAATTATAATTCCATACCACTGCAGCTGCAGCCTCTTCTAGTGCAGAAGCTCTCCTCTCCTTAGCAAGCAAACAACATCTGTTGTCTAACAACAAGTTGTTTAAAAAGGGAACTGACATCTTAAGTGTGTATTTGTATGTATATGTGCCTGGTTTTAACTAAGGGCTTGGAATTAGGTCTCCAAAGGCCAATTAGAATTAACAAGCTGTCTCAAGATTTCAGAAAGCCATCCAATTCCAATGTCCGGGGCATAAAACGCAACTGGAAACTCATGACTCATACGAGCATGGTCCAATTTCCACTTTGTCAGCTGGGATTCACCAGTAATTCGGATACAGAGCTGTGTTCTCTTCTATTGTGTGAGGCCAGATGAGGCATGTATGTTCAAGTCACTGAAATATGGTCAGGTCACTCAATTGGACTGCATTTATAAAGTGTTTTTTCTGCCCTGTGCCACTAAAAGCAAATCAACATTCACCCATTCACCATTCAAACCCATGAATACACTGATGGCATTGTCTACCATGAAAGGTAACAGTAAGCTCATAGGGAGCAGTTAGGGTTGAGTGTCTTGCTCAGGAACATCTTTTTACATACATTTACTAGGAGGCAGGGATTGCACCAGCAACCTTCGGGTTGCCCCACAACCTGCTCTACCTCCTACTGCTACTGCTACTACTAGGAAGCATCTTATGACATATCTACTTCCACTGATAAATCATTATACACTCCACAAATATGCAACATGTCTCAGGATAGTGGTTTTGAGAGTTTGTTATAATTGTGAAACCACTTCTAAGATCTTTCCTCTAATATACTTCCTAGTGTTAGCTCTGATTATTTTCGGTTTGTACACATGACCCCAAAGCCCTAATTATGTAACAGAGAAATAGTCGAACCATCTGGAAACCAAACACTTTCTGCGAAGAAAATAGTAAGGGAAAGATAGTAGTAGTAGAGAGAGATTAAAAGAAAGAGAAAGAGAGAGGGAGAGATCACACAGCACACAGAGATAAAGAGAGAGAGAAAAGAGAGACAGATTGTGAGGGCGTGATTGAGAGTGCACAGAGAAACAGAAAGAGCACATAGAGATTCAGAAAGAAAGAGAGAAAGCACAGAGAGATAGAGCAGGGTTAGACAGCGAGAAATATGGAGAAATAAAGATTCAATTGTCTTTAATCCTTATAAGTGAATCTTTTTCTGTCAGACAACTGAACATCTGGGCTAAAAGGGTCAACCAACTGATGTCCCTGGTCAGATGGTTCCAATGGAATTAATATCCATTGGAAGAATAACCTTTAATAATTGCTTTTTTAACTGCCAAAGCAAGTAGTGTAGTGGTCTGGTAAGTGAAAAACTAATAAGATGTAAAGAGAGAAAATAAACAGTAATACCCATGAGCAGAATTCCATTCCGTCTGGTGATAATTCCCATGATTTTACATTTAAATATGTTAAATTAGCAATGTATTATCAATGTTGCTGAAATAATTGGTTGCTCAATGATACTTAGGCTTCATAGCCTAAGGCACATTTTAAGGTTGATCCACATTTCTTTGCATCATTATTGGATAAGGTTTTTGAACACTGAATGATCTGATAAAGGAAATCCCATTTAAAGGGAAATCAGATTTTAGTGGATTTACAATCCTGCTTTTCAAAAATAGCCTACTTTCCATAGAGATATGTCCCATCTCACTGTGTAATTTGATCCACACAAAGTAATTCTTCCTTTTACTTGCAATATAATCTTGTGATAGATTGCCTCGAAGGGCACCCTTGAAAATGTAGTGTTTTATAAAATATGATTATTCTAATTCTAATGCAAAAAATCCCCACCACCATCTCCGCTAGAAACCTGGTTTGCCCCAAGGGTGTCCTTGTGTGTGTCTTCGTAAATACAGAATTACCTTTTAGCACAGAGCATCATTGAATAAAGATTAATTAAATGTTCTTAAAACACATTTTTAGGAACAGCATTACATAAAAATGTCAATGTCTTCAATATCAATTAAGATAAAAATCATAGGTGGCATAGTATTTGAATTGTGCAATGATTAGTTAATGAGTAGTTTGTCTATGTGTACGTACCTTTGATTGGAGGCTGGAGTTTCCCTTGATAGGATTTAAGCGAGGTGAATCTGCATAATGAAAGAGTAATTCATTAATACATCACCACACAAAAACGTAATGCACACTTACCTTCCATCAACAGATTTCCACATTGTCTTAATGTTGTTTTTTGCAGTCCCATATGTTTATTTACAGTTTCCACATGTTGTGCTTGTACCAATTTGGTTTTCTGTGTTTTAAGGCATCCATACTTGTTCCTCATCTTTCCAACCCACGTAAGCCTAGTTTGTAACCTTTCTGGTTAGTAGTGGTTAGTTCCGGCCCAGGTTCATTGCTATACTGACTGTGAAAGAGTAAACCTATGAACATAATGTGTTTAATGTGTTAACCCTAAATATCTCCCGGGTAAACCTAATGTTCTGTTGGGTGATATTATTAAAAGCCTGTTTGTATAATGCTGCATGAGTATGATGGGACTCTGCTTGTGGTGGTGGGAGGCAATTCAAAACCCAGTAGGTTTCTATTTTCCACAGAACAAAAGCCTTTGTGCTTTGGGAGACTTACCTTTTTCGTGGCAAATTTATTTTCAGTGTGACTTTGAGCCTTCGTGGTGGAAATGGCTTTACTCAACTACGGTAATCACTGCCCACTGAGTGACTTGCAAAACATGAATTCATATTTAATCATTCTCTTTAATCCCTAAACATTTCCTTTTTCTTTCAAAAGACAAACTACTACAAATAGCTGGTGACTCAAAGTGTCTGTGACTATGAATTCTTTCATACTTTCTCAAAGTAGTCCAACTTAAGAATGTAACGCCCGTAATTATTATACATTAGCATAGAACTTTTTATTCTGAGAGTCTGATATAACATTTGGTTGTGTTTTGCCCTCCAACATTGGGAATATAATGTATAAAAAAACTATTGAATAAAATCTGAATCATGTAAAGGGGTTGAAAATATTACATTCTATCATTACAAATCTCTATATAAAACAACGTGAAATTGTCACTTCATCATAGTTCAATGTTGACATACATTTATGCATTGTTCATTAACGTCACATGTCCATCGGTCTGTTCTCTCTGTGATATAAAATAGACAAAAATAGTTTTTTTGATTTTTACACATATTTTTCAAAATCATTGTCAGGTGATCAAAAACAAAATAAATGACAATCTTCATTAACGCAAATAAAATATGTTGGTAAAATACAATTTCCATTTACTAACCATATATAATCACTTTTGTGTTGTTTCAAGAGCCGTAGTAGTACAAACATTTGTTTAATAGATTCAAACAAATTCCCACTATGTTATATAATATGTGATTTTGAATGTCTTATATAATAATAATAATTATAATAATAATACCAATAATCATAATCTCTCATTGCCATAATGATAGTGAGTTCAAATCACTAGAAAGATGAATGCAGATTTAAAAATAGTGTTTGATTACAGTTAATCAGTTAATCTGACATAAAAAAAGAAGAAGTTTGAGGCACACATTGCTTTGCTGGACAATACTCTATAGTAGCCCTCTCTGTATTTTTCCAACAACTCTTTTGACAACCCATACTATCAAACAAAAATGAACATTCAAATACACGTCACCTGTCATGAACAACCATGAGGGACGATGGGCCCAGTCAAACATATATCATTTGCCCGTGCTCTAAATGAAAAACCCCAAAATCTAAATACAACACATGTGGAAAAATTACAAAAACAAATCACAATTAAGGATTACACAAAAGGGGGAAGAAAATGGATGAAAACAGAATCTCTGTGCAGAGTCAGTCAGAGTTTGGTCATCGGTATGTGCAGGCAGTTCCAGGGCCCCATCCACAGCTCCTCCTCTTCCGATAGTGTGTGGTCGCTATGGGACTCCAGTGTCTCTCTGCTCACCTTGTGATTGTCCACGAACGTCTCCAGCTCGTCTGCGCCACAGGCCGGCCCGATGGCCTTGGTGATGCTGCCCTTCGAGCCAAAAGTCTTGAGGTTCGTGATGTTCGACCCCGGGGACCCGCAGCAGATCTGGCTGTTGAGGTTCAGGTTCACGTCCACGGAGGAAGCGCTGGAAACGCACGTGCTGACGCCGTTCCCCGTCTCGTTCTCTGCCACTTCGATGTTGTTGATGGGTATGTTTTCCTCGTGGGTCACGGCCAGCTTGTCCAGTTTCTTGAAGTGCTTGCCGAGTCTGCAGGGAGAGCCCATCTTCAGGTTGTTGGGGTGGGTGAGCCGCCTGGTGCGGACGATGGTTCCGTTCTGGGAGAGGTAGACGTTCCCGTTGACGTTGCTATGGCTGTTGGGGATGCTGGGGATTTGGTTACGCTGGGTCTCTGTGCCGCTGTCTTCTGTGGTGGAGCCGGTGTTGTGCTCGAGGTGGTCCACCACTAGCTTTATCCGTTGGTTCCTCCCGGGCTGGGTAAAGAGACAGGAGAAACAGTGTGGGTTAATTTAGAACGACTGACCTTCTGTAAACTTGCACTCACAAACCTTGAAATCTCATTGCAAAAACCACTGCAGCACAGAATCAAGGCATTTATTCCTTGAAAATAAGTAGGAAATAAAGACGGTTAAGAAAGAAAAATGCACTTATAGAGAAACAGAGAAACAACATTTCTTGTCCAGGGTGGAAGGAGAGAATAAAGAGTATATTTGAAACACGCTGTAGGGGCACACGATACTTCACTCCCATGCGAGGGTAAGTGAATTGATTCACTCTTACTTTACAAAGCACTGTATCGCTCTTCTAGAAGGCAGTGTTGTTCTCCTCAGAGTCAGAATCCGATGTCTGCCTTGAACCACTTGGAGTCGTGGTGATGGCGTCTTCGTCCACCTCTGTGATGGGGGACAGGCCTCCGTACATCTCATCAGAGGTGGCGCTGCGCATGTCTGTGCTGTAGCTGGGGGCGGCGTAAGGCGCGGAGGGTCCGGGCCCATCCGAATCTACGCTGGATCTCCTGGAAGACGGTGTGTCACTCAGCTCCCCGGCCGACTCCTCCTTGCTCTCGTCACCGGCCTCGGATTCGGCTTCTGCATCGGAACCTCCACCCTCGCTCTCCTCTTCGATGGTGCCTTCGGAGCCGCGGGTAGTGATGGAGCCGCGGCTGCCCCTTGAAGACCTGGACTTCTTGCTACTCCTTCCCATCGAGCTCGCCTCTGTTGCCTGACTGCCAGTAGAGGACTTGGCGTCTTCCGAGTCGCTGGCCTTCGAGCGACTTTTGCGGGAGCTGCCGGACTGGGAGCGCTCGCTGCCGCTGCCGGCCTCCGATTCAGCGTCGCTGGCAGTTCCTGTCCCGGACTCGGCCGCACTGCTTTCTTCGTTAGACTTCTCAGACACCGCTTGACTTGCTGAAGACTTCACAGATGACCCGGTTGCGCTGGAGCCACCTCTGCTTCCGCTCTCACTTGCACTGCCACCGCCACTACCGGTACCACTAGCACTCCCACTTCCACTACCCCTCCTACTTCCACTTTCACTTCCACTCCCACTAACACTTCCACTACCACTTCCACTCCCACTACCACTTCCACTCCCACTACCACTTCCACTTCCACTCCCACTCCCACTTCCACTTCCACTCCCACTTCCACTCCCACTTCCACTTCCACTAGCGGCTTCGCTGCTCCCCGAAACTCCAGTGCTCTTGCTGGCATCTGTAGCAGAGGACTTCGTGGATGAGCGGGCAGAGGATCCGGATCCTGAGGCGTCAGACTCTTCCTCGTCAGACTCTTCACCTGATTCTTTTTCTGTCCCTGAACTCTTCTCTGTACTTGAATCCTTCTCGGAAGCCGTACCTGTTCCGGACTCGGTGCCTGACTCTTTTTCCTCGCTAGAATCTTTCTCTGTTCCCGATTCCTTTGTACCAGATGTCTTTTCTGAATCCGAGTCTTTCTCCTCATCCGAGTCTTTCTCCTCATCCGAGTCTTTCTCGGTTCCGGACTTGCTCTCCTCATCCGAAACGGCAGGCTCTTCGTCGGAATCGACAGTGCTCTCGTTGGCGTCATCTCGATCCAGGTCGACCTTCAGGTAGTCCTTGTCCTCGCTGCCTCTCTCTGACGACTCATCGTCGGAGCCCTTCTCCTTCGCACTGCCGCTGCCGCTGGCCTCTGGCTCGCTCTCCGTCACACTGATGGACACCTTGGACTTCCTGTCGTCCTCGCTGGCCACCTGCGAGCCCTCCTCCTCCAGCTCACTGCCGGACTTCGGCCGAGGTTGCAACCTTTTTCCCAGGGTGATTTTCCTAAACACCTTGCCCAGGCGGCTTCGGGAATCCGACTTGGTGTCGATTTGTCCCAAGGCCGGCGGCCCGCCGCCAGCCACGCTGTCCTGGCTATCGATGCGACGCGCTGACATCAGCTTGGCATAATCCTTATCCTTCTTCCCCGTGCCAAACATCTTCAACATTTTGGCCTTCTTCCACGGTGATCGGGCAGGTGATCCGGCAGCAGATGTCTTCGCTCCAACCTTGCTGACTGCCAGTAGTTTGCTGAGTTTCATGATAGACTTCAGCTTCTTGGCAGCCTTGGAAGGCTCCACGTCCTGAGATGGCCCGGCCTGCTCGATGCCACCCTCGGGAGGCAAGTCACTAAATCCAACCCGCCTAGGAGGACCTCTACCGGGCATCCCGCCACGACCCCGGCGTCGGCCCTGTGACAGCCACATTCAGTTGATAAACAGGGTTAATCCAAACGATAATATCAAAACTCCAAGTGTGTGTGGGTGAGTGTGAGTGTGTGTTTGTATGGGGGGGGCATTACGATGTATATATTAGGAGTTATGCCATGATGCTTTGCACTCTGATTACGCATACTTTAGTCAACAGTTGTGGGGGTAAAAACCAGCAGTAGAAATGATGTACCTCAGAGTAGTAGTAGCCGTCATCCTCCATAATGACCTGTCCGTACTCATCATACGTGGGAGGTATCAGCTTCCTGCGACTGCCGTACGGCGGCATGTCGTACCTGGGGAGCAAAAACACACCATCCAAACTTAAATTGATGATACCAGCTGATTTTTCTCCTAAAAATTCATCACATTTTGCTGCAGGCGATATTGGATTTGATGACCCTTCATGCGGTTATCAAAATGTAATTGGTGGATATGACATGCATATTTATATATTTAACACAATGTTGAAAAAATGCCAGCAGGTTTTACACAATTGTATGATGTTTCCCCAGGAGTGACAGAGACACTGAAAGGGCAAAGATTTAGAGAATGACAGAAAGGGATCATTACCAGAATGTAGCACATTTACACATTTCTTTTTCCGAATATCAAACTATCTTATATCTGTTTCGGGATCAGACACGACCAGTTCGATTACGCGTTGAAGTTTCCCTAAATATTCCCTATCACATTGCCGTAGCACTTCATAAACAGCAACGTTTTCAGGAGCTACAGCTTTGTGCTCCAGCTTTGTTTTGTCTCTCCATCTCCATCTTCGGACCCTATGGGCAATGCACCACATATCACAAAAAACAAAAACTTCTCACCCACCATTGCCTAGCCCTGGGCAGTGTTATTGATCTCATTGGATGAAAGAGAAGAGGGTTAACACTTCAGGGGCCCGCACTGCTCTGGGTTAAAGAAGGACAAGGTATAGAAGCACTACAGTGTGCCCGTCAACTCACTCAAAAAGTCCCTGAAAGGCTCCCGGTCTCCGGAAGAAAGGTTATTTCTTTAGCCAGAGAGCAAATGAATGATGAAAGCCTCTTAATGATCACATTAAAGGAAGCAATAAAGATGAATCCTTTGTAGACAGAAAGAGAGATGTGGAAGGAAGTGGAATAATGGAAGCACTGGGCTGGAGAACTCACCCCTGGTCGTAATTATAATAGTCCTGTGCGTAGTCCTGGCCTTGGTCGATGCCAGACTCCATAGAAAGATCCTTAATTTGGGGGGACAAGCGAGAGAGAGAGAATTAAACATGATCATAAGTCATTAGCGAAGCATTAGGTAGCAGCCAGCGCCGTACTTGGGAGAGAAAAGATGCAGTATAGGAAAGAAAGGTAGAAGGAGAGAATAAGGTGAAAAACCTGGTTCTACCTCAGGTCTGAGCAGAGAAGGCCTCAACAGCTGCTGTTGCTTCCCGGGGTTAGTAAAAGACAGAAGGTGAAGGTCGACAGATGGGAGGAGGAAGGGAAAAGCCAGGAGAGACAAACACAGAATATAGAGTTCACGGTTACTATTAAAGCTTTAGAGAGAAGAAGAAGATGAAGATGAAGATGATGAAGAAGAAGAATGATATTAAGTTTCAACACTGTGGCTCTGATACGAGAGGAACGGTAAAATGAGATGTTAATGGATTCAAAGCAATTTTAAACATGGCAGGACAAGATGGGGGGGGGGGGGGGGGGTGGAGGAGAAGCAAGCATCCTTTGAAACTATGAAATTACCAACTCAAAAAATCTTGCGGTAGGGTTTGCATGCTGAAGGTTTTTAAGTGTTGCTATCAAACCATTTATCTGTGTCAAGTGAGTGTGTGAAGGCCTTTATTCCCTTTGCATGCGTGGAAAGGAAGACACTGGGAAAAAATGCTTATCTGTCAGATAGACCCGGTATTTTGCCCTTCTAAGAGCACTCGGAATGGAATACCAACCACTTTCAAATCAAATTTAAACCGTGGTGTCAAAACTACTTTGGCGGAGATTGCATCTTAATCTTATTCACTGTTTCATCAAGTTGGTGATGGATCAAAGAAAAATAATGGGCTTCTTAGGACTCTACCGGATGCATTCAGAGTGACAAAAAGCATTGGCACACGATGAATAATAAGAAAGGAGATGCAATTATAATAAATAAAAGAAAGAACGGAACGGCGTAAGCCTACCTGGCGCCCGCGGCCCCGTCTCCTGTGTGCCGGAGGAAAAGAGAAATTTAAGGAAACAAACAGTCAGTATGGATTGATAGAGCAAACAGTTCAACTGTTCTCTGACACCTGATGGGTAAAAAACGACAACGGTTACAATAGTGCTGACGATGGAATATATTTCTGGGTCTTCCTTACTGGGCATTTTTTTTTGTCCATCGCACAGGCTCGTACGTATGTATTTTATTCATTCGAAAAACCAAAGCAGGAGGAGAAAACATTGGGGCGTATTCTTATCAGTGGATTTAGGGCTCATTCCTTTTTATCCATATCTCGCCGACCCATCTCAAGGTTGTATGCAAATGAAGAAGCGGTTGGAAAATGGCCTTTGATATGTGCACCTACTGCACATTTAGCACATTCCTCCAGGCAAAGAGAAGTATTGGTCCCGACAAATAACAGGAATACATGAATACATGAATGAACCGATCGACCAACAGACAAGCAGACCGCCTGACCAACCAACCAACCGACCGACCAAGAAGAGAAGAGAACGACGAGCGGAATGAAAAAGCGAAAAAAACCGAGACACTTTTTCTCATTAGCAGTCAACCAGCAACATGATGCCAACGCGCAGTCCAGACAGAAGGCCTGGATAAATATATATCATTAAAGACATGAGCAAGCAATGATGTGAGCTTCTGCTACACTACAGTCATCACTTTATTATAGGGTGCGGTGGTGACCACGTCGGGATGACCCTAGCACCCCCCCCTGAGGCTAAGTGCGTCGGGTGAAGCAGGGTTTGATGGATGACCTTCTGCTTGCTGGAGCCTGGCTGCTTGTGGGAAACAGCAAGACGAATGGC
>OMLJ01091493.1:0-10553 GCA_900302595.1 Gadiculus argenteus
AGAGAGAGAGAGAGAGAGAGAGAGAGAGAGAGAGAGAGAGAGAGAGAGGCAATGGGAGTGATAAATAAAGAGGGAAAAGGAGAAAAGGGGAGGAAGGGAAAGGGAGTTAGAGAGTCAGATCGAGGGGTGGGAGATAGATCGATAGAGCGATATAGATGGAGAGAGTGAGAGTGCAACTGTCACAGGCCCAGAGAGTGTTTTGTACTGTAGCGTTCCTGGGAGACAGGGTTTAATGGAGTGCTTTGGTCTGACCTTCAGAGAATGAGAGAGTTGCCAAAAAAGAGGGCTGTTTTTCGTGCTAGTCACTGTTCCTTTTCGGCATTTAGTGAGTAAAACTGATATTTCATTGAGAAAAATGTTTCCAAAGGATTATAAACAAGATGTTTTTCACATTCATTTTCCACAATGTATAGCCAGAATAATCCCTTGTGTCTCCGAATCATGTGCTTCCTCACTCCCCACGGAACACACATTGACAAGCACAATATTATCTTCAGGATTAGCCTTATTCTTGGCTCAAAGCGCTGGCTGAACTGAACGCAGAGCGGTGCAGGCAGTTCCCCTCACCCAGCCGGTCCAGCTAGACGGCCGGTCGGTGGCGATGCCCTACGGACGCTCCGGTCCCCCCCACTCAACCAGGGGTCCCTTGTTGTTCTGTGTCTGCCATCTCCAGACCCCGTCCCCGCCTACTCGTCGTGGCAAAGGGACAACATGGACCGCGAAGAGCCTCGCCCGTCGCCGCACGCCGGCGGCCAACTCATCCGCCAGCTGATGGAGGAGGGCAGCGACCCCATGCTCTCGCCTCGTTTCTACGGTTACGGCCACTGCCAGTACCTGGACGACACGGAGGTGCCCCCCTCGCCGCCCAACGCGCACTCCTTCACCAGGTGAGCGCTCTCCCCGCAAGACTCCGTCAGGGCTCCTCCTGAGTGACCTGCGTGTTCATCTGAGGTCCATCAGAGCCTGGGCTAGGAACCTAACACAGCAAGGGGCGGAGTTATGCCCTGGTTCCTGTTTGAGATATTCTACAAAAAAAACTAATTCGCCCCGGGTGTGAACGATTGGGAGTTTTTGTACACGATTGGTCCAAACCAATGTGTAGTGAAAGAAAGGCAAATGCCCCATGCTGCGGTTTGAGCTCACCTGCCTTTGGTACTTCAGTTATGTGAACTAAAGTATTGACTTCTGTTGTGTGTGTGTGTGTGTGTGCAGTCGCCGACGGAGTTCGTCCCTGGGGTCATGTGATGAGGAGAAGGAGGAGCTGTCCTCGGTTCAGCTCTCCAAACGGATCCACGTGCTCAAAAAGAAGATCCACCGGTTTGAGGAAAAGTTTGAGTACGAACGGAAATACAGGGTGAGCCATGCCATGCCGTGTGGAGCGGAAAATATCTCAGGCGTTTTAAATGGAATTCGGCAAAATAAACGTCTGGGTTTTATTTTGCTGTATTCCATTTAAAATGTAAGGATCAAAATGTAAGGCTGCCTCTGCAAAGGCAATCTCTTCTCATGGGTATTTCCTCTCTGTTGGTGCTCCAGCCGTCTCACAGTGATAAACTCGCCAACCCAGAAGTGCTCCGATGGGTCAATGAACTGACGAGACTTCGCAGGAATCTCAAAGGTAGGCAATGGCTCCCACGTTATTAATCAAACAAAAAAACTATGTAAATAAAGAAAAATCCCTGGAACACATATCCAAAGTGTGTGATCCATTCATCCACAAAAGAAAACCTCATAACGAATGAGCGATCATAAAACCAATAATAATTCACATACAAAATACATAATAAGAGAGAATAACAACAAATCTAACACACACCCAACACACATGCATGACGTTGCTGTGCACATGTCTGGTTCTGACACACAAACCCGTGCCCACGCTCTCGGCCTCCTCTCCCCCCCCCTGCAGAGCACAAGCTGCTGAAGTCGGAGGAGGACCTGCCGCCGCTGACCCGCCAGCGCAGCAACACCCTGCCCAAGAGCTTCGGCTCCCAGCTGGACAAGAAGAGCCCGCAGGAGAAGGCCCCGCTGCCGCCGGCCGAGAGCACCCTGGAGGTGGTGATGGGCAAGCTGCAGGAGAAGAGGGAGGAGGGGGGCCGGCCGGAGGACATCAAGGTAGGGGCTCGCCCGCTGCGCAGCTCGCGGGGAGCGAGGGAGGGCGGAGCGTGGAGGGTGGAGGACAGAAACATGGGATACATTGATTTGTCCGAGGGCTGTAGTGGGCGAGGGTGTTGGGCTCCCGGACGGAGAGCACCACGGTTCGTGTTAGCCATGCTTGAGAAAGGTGCCCTAGCCCCTAGTGCCCTGCCCTGTGCCTGCTCCCACTAGACCTATAAATCTACAAATTCAGTGTAAATGGCTTTGGATGAAAGCATCTGCTAGGCTTACGGATTGCTATCATTCTGTGTAGTCGAGTAGGGAGACGATGAAGCGGTCCCATGAAAAAAGGGCCATTGTTTAAACGAGCCGCCTGTCTGCAGGACATGACCCGAGAGCAGATCGGAACGGAGAAGCTGGCACTGCAGAAGGCCCTGCTGTACTATGAAAGCATCCATGGAAGACCGGTGAGTCACTTCTTCCCTCGGGGGAATGATCCAGAACAAAGGAAACGGGAACCCGGAGCTTGTCTCGCCCTTCTGTTTACCATTCATTCACTAGTTAATTCATTCATTCATTTAGCGGACATTTTGATTTATGGATCCCTAGGGCTCATCCCAGAGCGCATTTGGGATCAAACACAAAAACACCCTTGCCACTACACCATCCTTCCTATCCGTCCATCTCTCTCCCGTATATACTGTATTTTCTTCTGCACCATAACGGCTCAAACAAAACTCAGTCAGCGCTGCACAGAGCCGGGCTGTGTCCTACAAATCCACCCAGGGGTAAATAACTCCTCCTGAAGGGCTGAGCAAAGTCCTGTGTGCACTGGACGCGTGCCCAGGTTGAGTGGATTTTGACGCCCCCCGCAGGAGGCCGAGAGTGTCGCGCTGCTAGGTTACGAGCCCTCAAATATTCAGAGGAATTTCCCCAGCGTCTGTTGCGAGAACCTTAAGGTCAGAGGCAAAATAAACACAGACGACTGTCGCTGTCTGAATCCTAGACCTAAGCTAATTGGATAAATTAATGGAATTTGGGCTAATCCCCCCAATCCGGTGGTGCCAGACCTGGAAGACCTTGTTGTTGTCGTTCTTCACCCCTCCAAGGAGAGCGCCCGGCAGGAAGCCAGGTCGCTAATGCCGCGCTAACGAGACGCAACTGCTTCCTCCCTTCCTCCCCTCAGGTGACGAAGAACGAGAGGCAGACCATGAAGCCGCTGTACGACCGCTACCGCCTGGTGAAGCAGATCCTGTGCAGGGCCTCCAGTATCCCCGTCATCGTAAGTACAGCGCCCGGCCAGTCCTCGCCGCAGTCACACAGTGCTCGCCTTCCCACACATCTGTTCATCTCTTCCACACACCTTTTCCCTTCCCTTCTTTTGTGCGTTCATTGCAACTATTATGAAAGAAAAAGGTTGGATTTTTCTTCTCTGTTAGCGTGCTTCCCCTTGTGTTTCACTGGTCAGGCTGCGTATCTGTAGGCCCACTCTGTGTACCACCAACGGGACAAAAGGCTGCCACTGCTAGCACAGGGTTATTGTGAGCGTGAAACTCGCGTCATTGTGGACTAATCTCAGGTCTCTGGTACAGGCTTTGGTTTGACGCTATGGCGTCACGGCTGTGGTCGGGATATGAATGAGATTCCTTCCTCAAGGGTGACATGGTACTGATAATATAAATACAATGTCTGAACGGCTTTTCTTGGATTCCAGAGCACTTTACAGGAGAACAAAGACACAAACAATGGAGATCATTGAAAGAGCCAGTGAACCCAAAAGTTGTTTATCTTACGTTGTAATTTGTCTATGACCGTCAACACGGTAAGCTATGCCATTTTATCACTGTTATTGAAATAACTCCCCAATTTAGAAAACAAAAGGGGGAAATCCTATGTTTTTGCCATTCTTCCCAAAACACTGTGTGAACGATCCACACTGAACGATGGTAGAGGTCTTCCTGTGACGTCTGTGCAGCGATTTATTTAATGTCCGCGTCACCTGTGGAACATCGCTTATAGAACGCTCAACAACGGTAATAAAAAAAGTATCATAAAGTCGGCGTGGGTCGTAACCATGGGGATAACATGCCCCCTCTTTACTAAAACTTTAAAATGTATTTATAAGTCTCATAGTGTTTGAATTCTCACTGAGAAACACTGGCTCTTTAAAAGAGGAAAACGGGAGGGTGGAGGGATTAAGTGGTGGAAGCAAGATGGAATCGGTTGGTTTTAAGGGCCTTAGAAACGTTAAAGGGCATTGTAGCTGATGGTGTAACTGTAGTCTCTCAGTGGACCATGACCAGTAACCGACAACCGCTAACAACAGGCTCTGCATCCAGGAAAGAAAGAGGTGTCCTGATAACGTCATGCGTTTGTATCTCTACAAAGAGCTTTATTTTTGGGTTTGGGTTGTATTTCGTCCAATTCCGACAAAAAAGGACTGCAGTGCATCGTCAAAGCAATGCCTATTTTACTTTATACACTTTAATTAAACTATGTCAGTGATGTTGTTCCTGGCTCGGTCCTGGCTTTCTATAGGATCATATTTTGTTCCAAATTTGATTAAGTGAGCTCTGATCAGGATGTTGGCAGCAGCAGCTCATTATATAATTCACCGCCGCTAATCCCCACTCTGCGAATAGAAATTCCTGTTGTTTATTAATTCACTTATGGGTCCTAATCCTCCCCGGGGGTCTCGTAGGTCACAGTCCTGACCCCAGTGGGGAAGAGGACCGCTTCTGCCCGAACCGTTACCTATTTTATAAGACAATTTCCCCGTAGAGATCTGGTGTTTGCCAGCTTTTCCCTCGCTCCGGAGAAAAAGGGCAGCCTGTGTTGAGGTGGACCCTGGGTCCCGGCAGCCCCGACCGACAACGTGGCGGGAACGTGCTCTGACATTTCACATACTTCCTGTTAAAAGAGTACATCCTTGGATTTCAGAAGGCGGTTTTGGCCTCCTGTCCGTCCCACTGGAACCAGGGCTTACTTTCCCATTGACATAACCAGTACATGATGTTAGACCCCATTGTAACCCCCTCCCCCCACCACAGGGCTCCCCCTCCAGCAAGCGGCGCGGTCCGCTGCTCCAGCCCATTATCGAGGGCGTTCCCGCACTCTTCTTCGATGACATCAAGGTGACGGTCGACTTGAACAATCTGAGTGCCATCAGATTCCCCCCCCCCCTCAAACCCCAACCCAATCGCTCCCCGACCTCACCCTGATCATGAGTGTTTTTTTAACAGAACCGGATGCTGCCTGTTGATTGGGCGAGTGCCTTTCGGTTGTGTGGTTTTCCCGATAGTGTCGTTAGTCTAGAAATGGATCCAATCAATAGCTGCCTTCTTCACCTAGACGCCATCTTGGTTCCATAGTGGAACTTGGAGCTAAACTTAACGCGGAGCTCCGCACTACGTCTCCCTCACCGCGCCTAGCGCTGAGCACGAGATGGCTGCTAGGCGGAGAAGGCCCGTAGCGGCCTTGTGTGTGACGGTTGCCTAGCTACTTGGACGTGGGTTGATGTTGCTTTGGTGGACGAGGTGCGGTGCACGGTGAGTTTCACAGTGTGTCTAATCTCTTAACAACGACAGAAATCGAATTGGTGACCAATCCCAAATAAAATACAAACCTTACGGTGATCTGCTGATTTTACAACCCGGTCACAATAAACCCTAACCTTTTCTCTCCCGCCCAGTGGACTGGGTTTGGTTTGCGGTGGACCGGGGGCTGAGAGTGGATTGTTGAAACCCGTGTTGTACCGCCTGTGATCCTCTAACACTCAGCCCACTAACACTGCCTGGTGTCAGCGGCAGACGGGGGGACTCGCCGCTAATCCCGCTGCTAATCGCTAGTTAGCGGCAGCTCTTGCCGTCGTTTGTGCCCTGAGTCACCATTGCTCTCTCTCTCTCTCTCTCCTCTCTCTCTCTCTCTCTCTCTCTCTCTCTCTCTCCACCAGGAGGAGGAGGACGGCTCCGAGGACGACGGGGACTCTAGACCCTCGTTCCCGGCGTCGGACCGGCCCAGCCTCAGCATGCTGGGCTTCCTGGACCAGCTGGAGGAGGAGGCGGACGGCTTCATCTCCCCCGTGGACGACCTGTCGCCCTCCAGGAACACCACGCACGACATGAGGCTGTCCAACCTGCACTCGGCCACCATGTAAGCCCGCTCGCCCCCCCGGAGAGAGAGAGAGAGAGAGAGAGAGACGCGGAGCCACTGACGAGTGACCCTGCTCTTTCTGCCCGGTTTCACTCATTTTCTTTTCTTCACTTTTCGTCTTTAAACTTTTCATCTTTCGTCTTTTTTTTTTACGTTCACACTTGTTGCACCTCATGTTTTATTTTATGCCTATTCTGCGTTTGTATGTGTTACAACTGCTTTGCATGTTGCTTTGTGTTGACCTGCTTCCTGAAAACCCCACCGTGTCGCTTTGACCTGCCGGTGCGGCGTGCACGGCCGCTGTGGTGCACACAGTGGATAATGAAACAGTGGGAGTTTGACCTCGGGACCGGTTGTTGCTGCTCTCTCTCCTTCGCAGGCAGGAACTGCTGGAGCAGCTCCAAGAAACCCGAGAGGAGAAGAAGAGAATCCGCAAGAATCTAAGAGAGTACGAAGACCAGTTTTTTCAAGAAAATGGAAGGTAAATGAGACTCCACACACACACATACACAACCATAAAAAGACATGTTGCATTGCAAATGAGACGATAAATCACCCACGTCGCTCTATCTTTATGGGAGAGCCACGTTTCACATTGAAGGCGATGTTTGTGTTTTAAATGACCGCCGTCTCCTGCCAATGTCTGCCCGTAGGAATGTGCAGAAGGAGGACCGGTCCCCTCTGGCGGTGGAGTACAACGAATACAAACACGTGAAGGCCAAGCTCAAACTGCTGGAAGTCCTGATCAGCAAGAGACACTCCACCAAGTCCAAATGAGAGAGAGAACCACAGACGAAACCATGAACCAAGGACTCGACAATGAAAAGCCTTGGGTCTCCACGGATTCAAAAGAAAGGAGAAGAATTCACCAGCCTGAGGAGACAAACCTTTTACAAACAACACACACCTCAGCTTCTAGAAACCGGTGTCGATCTGTTGTTGGGGCGTTTGTTTTGGACGACTTTAGTTTTCCCCTTTTTGCTCTGTTATTGCGCTGAAATGCGTGGAGGTCCAAACCTGTGGCACTTGGGGTGTGTATTCCCTGAGGAGAAGAGAGGGAGACCTGCAGGCCCTGGGCTCCACCCATCAACCAGAGTACACTCCCTGTCAATCAAAACCGACCGAAATGTCTAAATGTAGCCCTTAAAAATAAACGCGAGCTAGGGAGCCAGGTAGAGTCGCGTTCATTGTAGCTAATTTATTTCTATTCCTTTTTTTAAATGTTTGTTTGTTTTTGGAATAGTTGTTTATTTTTCGGAGCGACGGAATACATTTATTTTTGTTATGCATAATGTGGAGTCTTAAGAAAATATCTGTAAGTAAAATGATAGAGTTGGCGATTATATTTTTGAAAGAAGGATATAAGAAAATCGAGAAATAGATTGGATGTGTATTTTTGTACGGGAGACCGCTATCTGAATGACTACCAACCGATCGGTTTGACAGTATTTGTTCAAGCGAATGGATCTGTAAATGTGATTCTTAATTGATGCCATACTTTTGTGTGTCTTTGAGTGTGCAACATTATTGATACTACACTTAGAAAGTGATTTGCTCACACAAAAAAAGGTTTGCCATGCAGAGCCAGTGGTTTTATATCTTCCGTTAATGTGTCCCAAAGACAATGAATCAAGTGTTCAGATTGCACATTAAAATAGCGTAGAATATCATTATAATCAATAATGTAGCTTGTTCCTTATTTTTGATCAATGGTAAACCTGTAGATTATGCATCTGCTTGTGTATCTCACTTCCTTTGTTTTGCTCCCTCTCCTTACCACTTACTTAATGTGAAAATAAGCTATTTTTTTGTTTAAAATAATCGTTTTCTTGCTCACATTGATGAACATGAAGAGGCATTTTACAATGACTGATAAATCCTTTGAATCCATTGATCCAATCCTCTGCTGCCTGTAATTTAAGGCTTGCTGCTTTCCTTACACAGCCATTTCTATGGCTTATTGGTTCTGTAAATACATCCTTATGTGTTTACTCTCTCCTTTTATTCCTCCAAAATGGATAACTAACAGTGTGAATTTTGTTTTATTGAATGTAAACACTGGCGAATTATTAGTGCATTTGGGCGTGTACATTTTAGTACATATTTGTATTTTGTAAATACATATTATTAAAGCAAAGATATTTTTACTGTAACTTGTTGATGTGTCTGTGCGTTGTTTTTGGAAATTGGAAACTTGATTGGTTTCTATGAAATGTATCCCTGCTTAAAGATTATTTCCTTGAGACACTAATACATTAACAGTGAACACATCCAATCAGAATTCCATCAGACCTATGAAAGATGGGGAGGAAGGGTGGGGGAGGGACACAAGCTGAAAAGTTTATTTTTTTCCGGGTAAAACAGGTCAACAAAAATAATGTCATCCATTTCAAATAGGTAAAAAAAGAAAATATATATTTTTAAACAAAACAGTTACAGCAACTGCTAAGCCCTTATGTGTATACAGTGTATATGTTGATCCAGAAACACAGGACAGTCAGGATCCTCCAGCGGTGACTGAAACACTGATGTCACTGTTGGCCGGTAGCTAAACATTTGTTCAATTTACAAAACAGGCCCAGGAGTTCCTGGTCATTCAGCTGGACGGGACGATTAGCATTATATTTCACATTACAGTACGCGCTTAAATTATATTATACTGCGATAAGGGCATTAGCTCAGAAGCCTGCAAATCGAACCATTTTAAATAAATATTTGAAAGTTGGTGGCGTTATGAGCTCTGGCAGAAGCAACATGTGCCTGCTGTGCTCCGTCCGTGGGTAAACACTACAGGAGTGGCCCAGTTGTGGCCCAATTCCCCCTCGACTCTGGTCAGTAGATTTGTAAGATGGTTCTAACGATCATTTTTTGCTAGGTTATACTGTGGTGTTGGGTAGGCCTATATTGAATCTCGAATCGGGGCCTCACCGATACGAGATCGCAGCTATTCACCATAAATCAGTGTTTACAATCCGATCGATCATAAACACTGATTTCAGTCACGATTTTTACAGAGAGATTACGTTTTTTGGGAATTGGGACAGGGTGGTTGTGGAGTGGAATCGGTTAGTGTGTGGCATGCAGTTTTGTCAAAATCGTTTAATTCCACACACTTAATTACTAAAACAGTTTAACTATATAATTAAGAAGTATGTAGTTTTACAGTAACCACTGTGTAGTATTCAAAGTATGGCGCCAGACATTTTGCACATTATTTAAGATTCCATGTTAGGTCATACACATGAGCTCAACTAAACAACGTTTTGAATATATTAGCCATAAGTTAGCAGGATATGGCAAATTACCCCAAGAAACAAAGATAATAGTGGATAACTGAAAGAAGATTGGGCAACGATGACAGGATCATTATTGCTAAATGAATTTCCCAAACGACAAGCTTCTCATAGTGGCATATATACATTTATATATGGCTCCTGCAATCAAAACTAAAACAAGTTGCAATATAGGTATAAAAAAAGATATATGCATCGTACTAGTTCACCGAAGTGTACTACTTAAATAGGGAGAGGGTATAGATGATTTCACTAGAGGACTACGCATCATGGCCACGTACCGGTAGAACTGTTCACCAGCTAGAGCAGTGTTCAGTCACATTGTGAGTACTTACCTATCTAACTATAACTCTGTTGAGAACCTGTCAATCAGAACCAACAAACGCACCCAACTACATCCTAGATCTAGATCGGAGTTTGTTTGGGGAATAAAAATCTGTCTGTTGGATCGAGGGTGTTTTTTTAGTTTTTCACTTTGCCTGGAAATTGTAATTTCGATCACTCAACAACATGCACAGTCAGCCAGAAAATACAGTAAAAAAACAGTTGTGTTCGAAACCACGGGCATCGAACACCCTAAAGATTCTGAATCGGCTCGCATATATAGATTATTATCATCATTTAGATTTATTTGTATTCACTTCTTTCTGTTTTTCTAGCTAAGAATCACAGCATTGGAAACAAATAGAAAAACAAACTGCAAACAGAAAGAACCAAAAGCAACAATAATCTGCATCCAAGATTATAACAGAAAAAGATAATATGTTTTAAAGTGTCTTATCCGTTCCCTAATCCCATGTTTTACAACCTGTGAAATAATCCTGTGTGTGTGTGTGTGTGTGTGTGTGTGTGTGTGTGGTGTGTGTGTGTGCGTGTTAATGCCTTTGTGTGTGTGTGTGTGTGAGTAGTTGTGTGTGTGTGTGTGTATGCGTGTGTGTGTGTGTGTGAATGCGTGCGTATGCGTGTTTAATCCTCCTCTCCTCCAATCATGTCAGAGTCATCAGCAAATAA
>OMLJ01091532.1:0-10944 GCA_900302595.1 Gadiculus argenteus
CCCCCCTCCTCCCTGGGCCCTCCACTGATCCTCCTCCTTCTTCATTTCACGTCCGTAGGTGCGAGGCGTCGGCGGAAGACATTCAGGAGGACTCTGAAGGCTGGCTCCAGGTTTACCCAGAAGGCCAAGCGTTGCAGTGTCACCCGGGCCTCGGCACCTACACCCTTACACTCCCTGCTCACCGGGGGAAAGGGAAGGAGAGGGAGGAAGGAGACGGTGGAGACGGGCCGATGAGTGAAAGCCGCTTGCTGAAGGACGAGGTGGAGGAGCTGAGGAGACTGGTCCAGATACACACAGAGCAGAAGGTGAGTGCCAGGCTAGCGCTACCTTTCCCACTGTCTTTTATGAAGGCACACGGTACGGTTTGTACTGTGAAAAAAACACTAACGGTCATGGCTGAAAAAGCACTGAGTGCATTATTTAAATATCTCCTTTTTATATCAATCAATCAATTTATTGTTTAAAGTGCAGTCTCACCATCAAAATGGTCTCAGAGCACTTCTGGGAAAAGACGTCAATACATTGATAAAGCCATCGAAATGGTCACATAACATTTCTGGATATTAACATCAATACATCGATAAGCAGATTGATACGGACAAAACAGAGTTGACTCAAATAGTAGGAAAACAACAACAACAAGTTACAGCAAGAATTGACTTAAACAGTGAAGGAGGACAGCAGGTTACATTCCATAGTGCTTTGGGAATAAAATTGACTTTAACATGGATTTAAAAGCATCCACGGACCCTGCTTCTCTTATATGTCTGGGTAGGCTATTCCACAAAAAACGGGGCACGGGAGACAAATACATTATATTATACCATGGTCTAGGTTAAAAGGGGTGTTGGTTAAAAAGTGTTATACAACACCTATAAAGAGGTTCCGGTCGAATTGCCTGATGAGTTGTAAATCACTGCGTCGGCTCAAACACCAGTTGGTAATCCTGGCAACAGAGACTAACAAACGTTATTTCAGTGTAGGTAGGGCTACATGTTGGTTCAACGTTACTTCACTGTACATGTGTTACAACGGACAGTTATTACAACGGCAAGACACACGGAGTGAGTGATTTTATCATTTATTTGAAAATGTTTGGTGAGTTTGATAACTTTGAAGACTGAGATGAACTGATCAACTTCTGCGGTCGAGTCTCTCTGGTCTCGTTGCTCGACAACGAGACGGGAGTTAGTCCGCTCATCTGTGACTTGTAAAAAAAACCTTCACGATTTTAACTCTATTAATATTATAGTATTGATTTCATATTTATTTATTTCGTAAGGGATCATGGCATAAGCGAGATAATGCCCTTCGAGGTGTCCATTATCAGAAATAATTGGACTTGAACCTCCGCGTCGTCCAATTATTTTCTGATAAAAAACACCTCGTCGGGCATTATCCCTTACGTGTCGCACAGTGTAAGGTGTGTTGGTAGGTTTCTTTTTATTTCTCTTTAAAATGTGTATTTTTTTTAATGCATCGTTCATCATGTGCTGCCGTATAATGAACCACTAGACTAGATTGAGTTAACGGTGACGTACTTCCGGATAACGTTAGCTAGATAGTCCACGGTTGAGTATCAATTCAGTTGAAATATTGCAAATCGGGGCAGTAGACACTCAATTACATTGCTTTTGACTATCTTTATGTGATCAATAGATATTACTAAACACTCCACTACCTAGAATCTTTTCACTCTACTTGGATGGTTAACATTTTTGTCATACAACTGTTTACCTTTAGACAGGCCCTGTTAACTCAGTGGCACGCTGTTAGGTCTCAGGTTTTATGTTGGTGCTAATTATGTGATACTTATCTTTAACAACACTTGCTACTCATTTGAATATTATGGGTATTCTATTGATATACAACTCAAATTCAGGTGAAGCTGATGAAAATATGAAGTTACGTTGAGAACAGCTACCGAATCTCACCAGATAGATAGTTGCTATTAACTTGACATGTTTGGGGATAATAAATAAACTGATAAACTGATTCTCAACTGTGGTCTACCCAGGTAAAGTGTTAGCCATAAGGCTTTATTGCTTTAATTGATTCTGTAAGCTGCGTAGTTTCATCGAATGGGTTGCTCATGTCAAGGTAATGCGGCCCCTGTTTATTACCATTATTACCAGTTAATTTGTAGTGTCACAAGTGCCATGGCATTACAGGTTTTGCACTTATCTAAAATTTCCATATGATTATTAATCAATTTATTATTTAAAGTGCAGTCTCACCATCGAAATGGTCTCAGAACACTTCTGGATAATGACATCAATACGTTGATGAAGCCATCAAAATGGTCTCATAACATTTCTGGATAATAACATCAATGCATTGATAAGGCCTGGGCCTTATTATAGGCCTGGGCGTATCTGTCATAAATGAGACGACCCATTTCACGACGAGGGATGATTAATTATGTACGTATTTGAGGTTTGTTTCCTTCCTAGTAATCCACATGAGTCGTTCCCTCTAACGCATGCCTGTTAGTCAGTGAAGTCAGTGAGGTTAAACTGGTTGGTACACTTGAGCAGCTGGTTAGCCATACTCTCACTTCTTCTTCTTCTGGGTTTCGCTGTAGCTTTCTCAAAAGAATGCCTATTGGCGATGCACTGTTTTGAAATACATATCCCTGAGCAAATTGCGACCACATGCACATGGTGGGGTGTATCACAGCAGGACTAAAGGATAGGAGAACACTATCTATGGATTGGTTTAGAGTAATGCCCCTAGGTTAACGTATTTGTAGATCAGCCCTTCATTCAATAGTTCGACAATTAATCATCTGCACAGTGTGCGTCTTTCTGCCCGTCTACATTTTTTCTGTGAATAACTTGTTTGGTACTTGCCTCATAGGGTATGGGACAAGTTCCAATAAAAAACCCATAGAAAAACACTGAAGTATCCACCAGCGAAATTCACTTTCTATTTTGTGCCGTGAGTCTTCATTCTGTATTTGTTTTCATTCTTTTTTTTTTCCAGGGAAAATTGGATTTCTGTGATTCCGGTTCCCCTACACCTGGTTCAGCCCACCTGCCCCCCGGTCATGGACTGTGCAGCCCTGCTGGTAGGGCGTGTCCTAAATCCAACGGCCAATCAGAGAGACAGGAGCCTGCACAGCCGGCTGTAGAAGCCCCGGAGTGCTGCAAAGCCTCAGAAACACAGGCAAGCGAATGCGGTTTGGCTGTTGCAGACATCGCGTCTTGCAACACTGGAAGTCCCCGTCCTAATCAGGAAGAGAAGGCAGCGGGCAGAGCCAGCCCCGCCGTCGGACGTCAAGCCACCCGCAGCAGAAAAAACAGAAAAAGGACGTCGAAAAGTCGAGGGCACGACAAAAGCGCCACACGGACTCCAGAGAAAACTATAAACAACCCCTCAGAGATAACGGGAAGTAACTCTGAGTCGCTCATCGTTTCACCCAAAGAACTCGCAGGAGAGGGGAAACCCACAAGTTCCTCTGAACCGGCGCGGACTCCATTTCCCCCAGTGCCTCTGTCTGGGAACGTGTGCGACGCAGGGCAGGTTGTCGTGACTACCAGCGGAGCAGAAAAACAGGAAGGAGGAAACTCGGAACTTTGCCTCGAGACTTCTGCTAGAGCAACGAGAGAGAAGAGAGAAGACGTGACAGCGAAACAGACACACCAGAATCATCTGACGAGCAACACACGCACCACGGCCGACTGGAACCTACCCACTGAAGGGAACCCTGCAACAAAAGGTAGACCATTGTCAGCTGCTGGTTAAAGATCGTTTATTATGTAATTGAATGTATTGCTTGATTGCAAGGTTTACTGTGCTGTAAACTTTGCATAACACTTAGTGTCTATATTATCTGGCAACCTTTCTTTCGCAACAAAAATCTTCATAATAGCCGCGTACCGACCAGGCGTACTTTTCCTGCTAGTGAGGTTTTGTGGGTGCGGTTTGGAGAGAGGATCCGCCTAGGATCTGCCCCTCAGGGACTCTTACAGGGACTCTTACAGGGGCTCAGAAAGTCCTCCAGCAGAGGTGGTACTTTTCTGAGCCGCTCATAGCTCGTCAACACTCTAAGCCTCTTAGACTTCCGGTAAGCCTCTCGGACTTCCCTGTGGTGCGTACGCGACGACAAGGGGAGCTAATGCGTGAAAAAAAAAAAGCCTGGGACTGAAAAAGTCCTGGTGGGTACGCGGCTAATATGCTAAGCCAGACAGAGACACCAGATACTAACGGTTCATCTTACCTTGACCCCATTTTTCCTCTTTTATCTATGAACTTAAAGTCCAACCTAACAACACTTGTTTTTCTCCTGTCAGCGACCATGGGCCAGGGACAGTCGCTGGACTCTGAGACCGACCCGGGGGGGGAACCGACCGGGACCGACCCGGGAGACCAGAGCCCTCCCCCTCTCGGCCAGAGGGACGGCCCGGGGTCACCCGGGCCCACCCCCCGCCGAATGCTGTGGCGAGACGGTGGCTGGAGCGCCACCATGGGCTGGTCCTCCGAACAGGCTCCGGCGACGGTCGCCAACTCGGTCTGGTACCAGGACGAAAGCCCAGAGGGACCGCCGACCCAGGGGGCCCCGCCGCTGCCGCTGCTCTATCAAGGAAAAGAAGCCCAGGCCCAGACCACCGGGTACGGGGAGAACACGGCAGAGAACCGGACCCTCGCGTCGGACCGCGGACGCCCGGAAGAGTTTGCGCAAAAGGAGAGCGGGGACTTGCTGGAACACAACCCTTGTTTTCAAGCGTCTGTGTCAGCCCTGAGTCAGGTCAGAGACTCTGGAGCGCAGCCAGCGCCGTCACATGTGCCTGGCGCACAAAGGCAGGAAGCCTCCGGAAAACAGCGGGACCGGGGAGGAAGAGGGGAAGGGGAGGAGGAGGAGGAGGAGGCGGCGGCGGGGAGGAGGAAGGAGCGAGGGGCAGACGGAGGAGTGCGCGCGGGAGGCGACGACAGAAGGAGGGCCAACAGCGAGGGGAGCGTCGAGCGGGAGGACGCCGAGCAGGGAGCCGCCGAGGACGGAGCGGAGGAGACGGCGGCAGACAAGGGCAGGAAGAAGAGGAAGAGAAAGAGGGCCCGGAGGGGCGCGGCCGACGGCAAACTCAGCTCCAGCTCCAGCACGGAGTCCCACGTCCTGATGGATACTCTGGCGGAGGCGCAGACGCAGAGCTGCAGCCCGATGGCCGACACACGGGCGGAACCACCACCAGACCCGGAGAAAGACCCGCCAAGCAGTGGAGCGGCCAATCCCGGTGCAGAGGGACTCGTAGCCACACAGACGCGGCCGGTAGCCCGGGCTGTGGCAGGAAGGGCCGCCTCCCAGCCTCCCTGCCCCAGTGAGTCAGTCCTGAGGGAGGAAGTGGACGCTGGCACCATGCGCCTGCCCAGCCAAACGGGGGATAAGAGCACGGACTATAGCGAGCCCATTGTTGTTCTTTCAGATACGGACTCTCCCAGCCCCGGCCTCGCGCGGACCGACGGCGGATCAAAGGAAGTCGGTACATTATTACATGCGGAGGGACCGCCAGACCTAACCGAATTATCCGATTTTACGGAGCCGGCAGAGTGGAACGTTTCTGTCCAGCCCGTGGAATTTAAGAGCCCAGCTGAAAAAACCGAAGCAACAGCAGTGGATTTGAACGTAGAGGTCGACGACGTAGTTCCAACAGAGCTGGATTATGTACATTCAGACACCACAGACTCAAAGGGAGCGTTTGACACTGCGCTGTTGTCTGAGACCAACGCAGAGCCCGCCACAGCAGCAGCAGCAGCAGCGATGGAACTCAACAACTGTTCACATGTGGAGCCTCTGGAGGCTAAACCCAACTCTGCGGGGCAACTTCCTCAACGTGTGACGACGATCGAAACTGCGAGCCCCGCAGACGACGTTGAACGGCTCTCGGACCCGGAGACGAGCACACGCACGGCGGCCTTACAACACGAAGGAGCCCCCTGTGTGGAGCCGCCACAACAAGGGGAGGAGGGGGCGGCGGATGTTTCGCCGCTCAAAACACAGGAAGGAACCGCAGACGGAACTGTAACGGCCGATTCGGGATATTGTTTTGGACACGTTGAGCCTCCCCGAGACGGGCCAGGCGAGGACAAACCGAGTGAAGAGGTAAAGGGAAACGGGGCCGGGGGGGGTCGCGAGGAAACGCCAGAGGCCGGCGTCGAGGAGAGGCACGGTGACGAGGTAGCAAAGAGCCGCGGGTGGAACAAAGAAGAAAGGAAAGGGGAAGAGATGATCGAGAGCAGTGCTGAAGTGCATGACCATGGCGAGAATGAGAACCGCGGGGAGGCGGAGAGAAGGAGCGCGGACGGACAGGATAATCTCCGCTACAATGAGGAGCTGGCGGCCACGGCGGTTGCCGTGGTTACCGTGGCCGTAGCGTCGGCGCGCGCTGAAATGGAGCTGAACCAGCGGCTGAACGACGGCCTGACGGAGGCAAAGTTGTCCCAAGGGTCGTCTCTTCTCGCGGAGCGGGCTCCTTTTCAGTCCTCGTCGGACACGCTCCTCGACACCGTGGTTCAAGCGTCGGTGCGTGTGAGCCAGCTCACAAACGATTTAAAAGCAGAACCGGCCGACCAGCAGAAAGTCCACGCTGGTCACGAACTGTCCGACACGGACGATCATTGTCTGTCGGATGACAAAGGGTCAGCCGACGAAGAACATCGACCGAAAAAGGTAGCAGAGCCGAGAGACACGGAAGGCATGTCACCGAGTAAACAGTTAGTTCCAGAAGCACATGTCATCCCAGAGGAAAACTTGATGGACACAGAACTAGTCATATCAGAAGCCGTATCCGTACAAAACTACTGCTCGGATTCAAGTCGAGATCCGACTATAAAAGCCTCCAGCCTCGCGTACGCCGACGTGAAAACGTCAGGAGATTCGAACGAAGCGCTCGCAGCTCAGCCCGCCGGCCCGACCCGACCGACTCTGAGCGAAGGCCGGCTCCGTCAGGAGGATCCGGTGCCCTGCCCCGTCATAGACACAGGGCAGGGCGACGGCGAGCGATCGCACAGGTTTGACTCAGACACCACAGAGAATCCCGGACTCAAAGAGCGTACCGATGACTCACCCGGAGAACTCTGTTGCTCCTCGCCTGAAGAGCCGTCGGGTGTCACGCACAACCCCCAGCACGGTTTCAAAACCCCCCTGGCCGTACACGTTCCAGTCAATGAGTCTCGTGAAGCCGGTGAATCACAAGGAACCTCTGAAACCGGGGCCGCCCTTGAGCCTGCAGGCGGGGCCTGTGTGGAAGCCACTGTAGTGTTTGTGTGCGAGGAGGGCGACGGTGAGATCCACCGAGACGGTTCAGCCAGGGGTCAAAGGTCGCCGTCGGCGTCCGATGTGTGCGTTCCGCACGCCGAAACCCAGCGCGAGAACTCGTACACGGGTGCCGTTTCCTGTGACGACGAGGAATATTCTATGCCTGCCTGCGAAGTGATCCTCCCAGTCAGTCCGGATCGCTCAATCCCCGGTACCTGCTCTGGTACGGCCCGCTCGAACGCCCCGTCGAAGGACTCCACCGGCCCTGTGACCCCTCCTGGAGATGGTACGGCCCGACCGTCGGCGGATATGTTTGTTTTGGCCACCCCTATGGAGTTTCAAAGTAGCAGCTTCCACCATCAAGGGGACCACGGCGCCGTTATGTATGATGGAGACGGTATGTTCCGAGACCAGGGGGAAAACGTGGCTTATCCGGATACAGTCGATGGATGCAAGCACCAGGAGAGGACAAGTAACGGGGAGGAGATGCACGGGATTATGGTCACGGCTCCAGACGCCTGCAGAGCTCCAGGTAAATTACTCTAGATCAATTTTGTTAAGATCGTTGTCTAAAGGGACTACGTGTAGGATTTGTGCATACATAAATCGCTTGAAATTGCCAATATACGAGCAGGTTGGCTAAGAAAGGTGAAGTCCAAGCACGGATAATGGCAAACATGTCTTCTTTCACAACTATGTCATTTGTCAATCAATCAATGTATTATTTAAAGTGCATCGAAATATTTAAAGTGCATCACCATCGAAATGGTCTCAGAACACTTCTGGATAATAACATCAATACATTGATAAAGCAGAGTGATACGGACATAACAGAGTGGACTGAAATAGTGAGAGGAAAACAACAAGTTACATAGTTAAATAGTGAAGGAGGACAGCAGGTTACATTCCATAGTGCTCAGAGAATAAAAATGACTTTAACATGGATTTAAAAGCATCCACGGACCCTGCTTCTCTTATAGTCTGGGTAGGCTGTTCCACAAAAACGGGGCACGGGAGACACATTTGTAAATGTTTATTTATGAGTATAATTAACTTTAGTTTGCTAGTTCACTAACTGCAGTTCAGTAACCGGCCAAAGTTGCCAGTATTGAGAAGGAATTCTGCTTACACATTATCGTTAATTACTGAGGCCCTTTAAATAACTTTGAGTAGTTGAGGGTTCAAACCTCTTTGACTCTTCTTTAGTTTTCCCTCTTTTTCCAGTAAGTAATACTTCCATTAAATCAAGGCCATAGCTTTAACGCTGTAAACAAAGATCAGCTATGACGTGCGTATGCACGGGTAATGTTTGTCTGTATAAAATCTCTCGCTCTTTGCATGTACAGTACTTCCCCTGTTTGAGGTTCAGAGGTCAGGGGCGTGGGTCCTTGTAGTCCCAGCTGCCTCGTGGGGTCTGCGGTAGAATGCATATATAGGGAAGCTGTGGGGGATGGAGTATGGTGGAACTGGGTAGGGCTGTGTGTGTGTGTCTGTCACTCCGTTTACCCACAGCTCCCCCTGTTTGTGTGGGAGGGCGGTATCTAAGCAACCCGATGAGGTCATCTGACCTCTACAGTAGATGGCAAAAGTAGAGTCCGGCTGAGAAGTGGCCATTGTGAGCTAGAGTGTGTGTGAGTGTGTGTCGGCTAGAAAGTCAATGAATAAGCTCATCTTTTTTTCTTCTTCTCAATATGTAATCAGTGTGAGAGTACTGGAGTGTGCCAATTTGTGATAGTCAGGGTTCTAGACTTTTCGTTTATCTATTTAGAAACGATGACGATAACGGTGGCATTTTTTTTCTCAATCTTTAATAATAATTACTTGAATTTATATAGCGCTTTTCAAGACACTCAAAGACGCTTTACAGTGGAAGGGGGCATCTCACTCACCACCACCAGTGTGTAGCACCCACTTACATGATGATTAATGTTAAATATTATCCAGGGAAGGTCTTCTAGACGGATTAAACGGCCACTTGTCTGGGCTCACTGCCTCAGTAATGACCGTCTGCTCGGCTCTCGGCGAGCTTCATCTCAAAGTTCTGTAACAGGATGCCGCATAGCTAGTTTGCTCTGCGTGCCACGGTAGTTCCCCCGATAAACGACGTCTGACTCAAAAAACGCAGACCACAAATGAATAACACAAGGGCAAATATCACAAGAGATAAGTGTGGGAGGGTCAGTTTCCTCAGAGGGCAGGCTAGTAGTTGGCACCTTGACCTGCTTTGTCCGCTGGTTGAGTCACAGCTATAATGCCCACCATTACCGTTATCTTATCTCCTCAGAAAACAAGTAGGCTAACTGTTATAGTGCCTGTGTGTCATGCGCAAAGAGGCTGATTGAACAGTTGGCTGAACATTTTCATATTCAATCCAAAAGAAACAAATAACAGAACAACATATAGCGTACAAAATATTCTCCTTTTTCTGATCTCCTTTTTCTAATTAAATGAGAAAAAAATATATATTTTTTGTGTTTTCTGCCTCTTTCACACATAGTTCCCAGTAAATGACTGCGATAACAATTCAGGCAAAGCTTGTGATTTTTATTATTGACCCATGCAGCTACGTTCTGTAACATTGCTACCTTGCACCTTTTATAGATTTTATAGACACCTTTACTGATTGGCCAATAGAAAGTCCACCAGATGGTGGAAAATGCAACACTTATCTACGCCTGCCGTCATAAAACTCTGCACTCAGAGTAGCTCCCTTATTATATGGCTTGAATGGTGTGAAATTGATAGTTTCAAGCCATTCATTAAAAAAATTACTGTAATAATAATTGTGATAATGTTAATGATCACGATTAAGAAAAGCATTGGCACATTTAGATAAGCTGCGGCAGATTAAAATACTTAATCAGCGGAGACTTTGATTGGCTCGTCAGACTTAATACGTAGTCCTTTACCCGTCTCTCTCAGCGACGGTACTGCTTTTGTTCACAACACAGCCGTACCGGCAGGTTTTTTTTTTCGGAACTGTCCCTTGATCTTGAGCGGGGGAATTGGCGGTGCAGATTTACCAGAATATCGACCCCTGCTCCCAGTCACACATGACCCCATGCAGGAAGGATTCCTGAACATTGCAGTGAAAGACATGCATGTGCATGCATGTGTGAAAGGGGATAATTTCCCCCTGTGATGCATACAGGGAGAACTAGACTATAGAGAGCTTAACTATATGGAATCACATATATATCAGCACATTAGCCGCGTACCGACCAGGCGTACTTTTCCCGCTATGAGGGTTGTTTTGTGGGTGCGGTTTGGAGAGAGGATCTGCCCCTCAGGGACTCTTACAGGGGCTCTTACGGCGGCTCAGAAAGTCCTCCAGCAGAAGTGGTGCTATCTGAGCCACTCATAGCTCGTTGACTCTCCGTTGATAAGCCTCGCAGGACTCTTACAGGGACTCTCACAGGCTCAGAAAGTCGTCCAGCAGAGGTGGTACTTTTCTGAGCCGCTCGTAGCTCGTCGACGCTCCGTCGATAAGCCTCTCGGACTTCCCTGGGGTGCGTACGCGACGACAAGGGGAGCTAATGCGTAGGCGTAGCCAAAAGAAAAAAGCCTGGGACTGAAAAAGTGTGTGTGTGTGTGTGTGTGTGTGTGTGTGTGTGTGTGTGTGTGTGTGTGTGTGTGTGTGTGTGTGTGTGTGTGTGTGTGTGTGTGTGTGTGTGTGTGCATACGTGTGTGTG
>OMLJ01091545.1:0-11021 GCA_900302595.1 Gadiculus argenteus
GGTGGTGTTCTGTAGTGACCGGGTGGTGTTCTGTAGTGACCGGGTGGTGTTCTGTAGTGACCGGGTGGTGTTCTGTAGTGACCGGGTGGTGTTCTGCAGTGATCGGGTGGTGTTCTGTAGTGACCGGGTGGTGTTCTGTAGTGATCGGGTGGTGTTCTGTAGTGATCGGGTGGTGTTCTGTGCCCCCAGCAGGGCAGTGTGGACGTGAAGGGGAAGGCCACCAACCGGGTCAGCAGCAGTGCCTCTCAGGGCACCCTGGCCCAGCCCTGCAGCGTGTGTGCCCGGGTACGTACCTCACTGGGTGGTGTAACCATGCCCTTACACAGAGTGGAGGAGGGTCAGAGTGGGGTTTGATGCTCCACTTGCCATCTTATTACATTTGAATAATACATCAACCACATGATTCATTCATCATTCATTCAGCATACAAATTTGGTATATTTTAAGTTTAAAGGACAAGTCTGGTATTTTGAACATTGAGCCGCCTTTCTGGTTTGTCTAGGATGAAATAGAGATGAATACAGAAATGTTGACTAGTGGTCCTGTCTCTGGTATTGAGCTCATTTAGAATCGCCCCTGCCTGCTTCAGAATGGCTGGCTATGGGCATGCACAAACCTGTCCTTAAAACAACCCTAAACGTTCATTTTCATAAATGTGCAACTCACCGAGTGGTTAGTGGTGTTTGTTGATGTTCCAAATCAAGTATCATAGCGAAATACAGCTCCTGTCCTGTTTTATTTGGCATTTTGTAAATGGAAACCGGTTCCAGACGGTTTCTGTTCCAATGGGATTTACAAAATGCCAAAACAGGACTGAAACTTCACTATGATACTTGATTTGGAACATCAACAAACACCACTAACCACTCAGTGGGTTGCAATCGGTGTCAACCACTCTATTTAATCCTAGACAAACCAGGAAGGGGGCTCAATGTTCAAAATACAGAAGTATTTTACATTCTAACACACCAGCCCTGACTGATGTATGACGCTGTATTCATGTATCGTTAATATGAGGGCTTTTAATTTATTATCGAACACACTTTTCCTGTACAATGCACTTGTGTGTAGAAGTTCATCACTGGTTCACCGAGACATCAGTAGCAGCAGTAAAATCTGATGGTGTTCCCCGTGACATACAGCAGTAGAAGGTCATAGTGTCACCGAGACATACAGCAGTAGAAGCTGATGGTGTCTCACCGAGACATACAGCAGTAGAAGCTGATGGTGTCTTCACAGAGACATACAGCAGTAGAAGCTGATGGTGTCTTCACTGGTTCACCGAGCCGAGACATACAGCAGTAGAAGCTGACCCTGGTCTCTTCACTGGTTCACCAGACATACAGCAGTAGAAGCTGATGGTGTGGACCTAGACATAAAGCAGTAGAAGCTGACCCTGGTGTCTATGTCTCAAGGAGGAGGAGCTGGCCCAGCAGGGCTTGTTCTTCAACAGCTTCGGCCTCTCCATGGCGACGGCAGCCGTGCCCGAGATGGACGCCACGCCCGTGTTCGCTGACCTGCCGCCCGGCCTGGGGTTCTACGAGATCCGGCGGCGCTTCGTGGACCGGGCCAAGCGCATTGACACAGTGTCACGGGCCGCCTTCCCGCTCAGCTTCCTCATGTTCAACGTGCTGTACTGGCTCACCTACAAGGTGCTGCGGCACGAGGACATGATGCTGAAGCACTGACGCCGTCCCCATCCCGGAACACCCGGGACCCCCCCGGGACCCCAGCCCCGGACCACCTGGGCCCCCGAGACACCGGGCCCCCAGCAGGCCCGGACTACCGGGACCCCAGCCCCGGGACAGGGACACCGGGAACCGGGACCCCCGGGATCTTGACTTATTCTTCTGTGTAGACAAGCCGTCGTAGCTATACTGCACCGAGCTATGCTGTGGAGAGCTATGCCGCGTAGCTTCCCAACCTGCCGACCTGCCTCCTGGACTGGGCTTCCCCGCCACCATAGCTACGCCGCAGGGAGCTACACCACCATTGAGCTAAGCCACGGGGAGCTAGGCTGTGGTAAGCTACACCGTTGTAGCTAGGCCGTTGGGAGCTAGGCCACAGGAAGCTACGCCGTCGTAGCTACGACGCGAGAATCTACACCGCGGGGAGCTAGGTCCCGGCGGAACCCAAAGACACTGTTGCCGTAGGTTACGACCACCTCGTGGATTTATTGTAAGAACTTACCCCCCCCTTTTCTGGTGCGTTCTACGTTCTCCAGTTCCTTAAATAAATTAGTGACGTGTGGTGGAACCGGTCGGATTCCCCCGACGCAGAACATAAATGCTCCGACTTAGTCACCCACCGGTGACATAGTTTCAGCAGTTCTTCAACACAGAAGTATGATTCACTCTGAGCCCTGAGGGGAGGAGCCGTGGTGGTTTTCCTCTGTGACGGAGCTCAACAGACACTGTGGGACTTTGGAGTTTTTATTGTTGATGTTGCATGTTGTGCATCCTGTGTGATCACACTGTCATTAACCTGGCCTTGTGTTTAGATTCCCATCATCCCCTTTGCTGTGTGTGCATTTTCATTCAGAGCCGTTGATTTTTGGCTTGGAGGAAATTAAAAGAGAGACTGGATCATAACCTTATTCTGGTCCCCCCCCACCCCACACTGTGCCGCTGGCCTGTGCTCACACTAGGCAGTCTCAACTGGGCCTGAGTACGGTTGCCTCTTGTACAGAGGTATGAGTAGCTGTGCGTGTGCGCGTGTCGGCTCATTAGCATCTGTACCGTGGCCAGAGCACACCTCTCCGAAGTGTAATGAGGCCACAGAATTTAACTGTACGACTAAACGATCTAGACTTTAGCAGGCAAACGTACTCGGGCACGGTACAGATGGCCTAGTGTGAGTGCGCCCTAAGTGAAACGCAAACCTTCTGCCAAGTCCAGTGTGATCTTCGTTCCACAGGACGGAGCTGAAAAAGAGTTGATGGAAGCACGCCCATAGCCAGCTATGAGGTCATCATTTTTGTAGAGCTCTTTTTTTTTTTTAAACCTTCTCAATGCTTAATTCAGTTGAGACTTGTTACTTTGTGTGCACAAAAATGTGTTGGTGCACAGCCCCACCCTTTACTGTTTTTCAAACCCTGGCTCCGGCCTTGTATGGAAGTGGTCTTCATGGATAAAAGCATGACCTGTAGCCACTTCAGTTGTGCATGTGTGTGTAGAAGTTTTTAAAGTTTCATTAGAGATGATCCATGAACTTTATTTTTACCTGTGGAGATAAGAGGTCTAGTAACACAAGCCCTCCCTAACTAATCCCACTTAGTCAGTTCAAGTTAAGATGTATGATGGATAGATCCCCCTACCAGTTGGTACAGTCCACAGATTCTTACAATATTGTGTTGTATCTTCATGGTTGAATAATCTTATTGTAAGTATTCGACTTTCGTTTGTAATGGCTACAAGCTATTACAAACATCAGACCATGCTGTAAAGAGGCCGTTTAATACGATTGTTGTCGAATAGCAATGATAGCAGACCAGATTGGACCAGTATTTGATTCTCTACCACACGGTGGTGCTGCAGCAACATTTTCTGTGCTCTGCACTTTCGGAAGACAGTTTACAAGTTTTTAAATAATACATTAATAAATAGCGTTCACAATAAATGTGCGTGTTTAAACATGTAACTGATTTTTAAAATTTTCATATGGCCATTAACGCCACAGTCAGACATTGTGAAAAGGCAGGCAGTATGTCGTCCATATGCTTGTTTTGCAAAATAACAAATATTAAAAACCATCATTGTTTGCATCATGAGTTTTTTATTGGACTCAAAGAGCCTTTGCAAACTCCATTTAAGACTTTTGTTTCTTTAAGACCACGGGCCATTACACATAATACGTAACAGAATAAAATAAAAAAAAATACGTTTCTGTGCCCTCCAGTCCCCACATCTGCGTCTGGTGTGCTCTGTCTCGGCACCGCCTGCTGGCCCGAGGATGTTGTGATGCTGCTCACCGTTCGAGAAGCCTGCAGCCCGCAGACGGTGCTCAATGTGGGCGGAGTCATATTGAGGTCACCCTCCCACATTGAGGACAGCCTCCACGTGGGCGGAGTCACATTGAGGACAGCCTCCATGTGGGCGGAGTTTCCTTTTTCAGGCTTTCCGATTCATGTCAGGTCAGAAACCTTCAGAGACAGTATACGGCCTACAGTATTGTCATGTCTCGTGAAAGAAGAAAGAAGTAACGGTCTTTTGCTGTTGAAACATGAACCATGCAAGTAAGTGAGACTGTCAAAATGCGTAATATATTCAGTAATAAGCCGTTTATTTACTTTTTGCTTAATTGAAATTGCGCGAAGTCAGGGGTAGTAGGCCTACTTGATTGAGAAGCCCCTGACTGTAGCCCGCAGTTTGGTTAGCTTCGTTCAACCTTTTCATAATAATTGTTAACAAATGTGTTAGCTGTAGCTGAAATGTTATTATCTGTCCTTAAGTGTTTATATCGCAAAAGTTGTATCGTATATCTTGTATATATTTGTTCTTTCAGAGTTCACGATCATAAAGTGCGGTTTAGGTTGCAGGAAGACTAAGAACTTTCTATTCACCCCAGTGGTCCCTCCAGTCACCCCAGTGGTTCATCTAGGTGAATCCATGTATACAGTATTTGTGAGATCTCATTGATTCTATTAGGCTTCTACTTCCCAATTATATATCTATATCCTATATTTATACAAGTTATAGCCTACTCCATGGCTGATATATTGCACTACTACTTTCATTATTCCATTGAAGCCTACTCGACATTACAAACAACAATCAATTTCCATTTATTTCCAGACAAAACTGAAGACCAGATTGGAAAGCAATTGGGTCCTGGGAACCTGGTATATAATAATAATAATGTGTGTAATGCTGGTGGTTGTATGTATAGTTAGATAAAATAGTTCTGATGACTAGTTGAATAGTTTTTTCATTACTGAAAACTTAGTAGTAGTAGCCTTTGAAAGCCCGTATTATGAAAAGCCCAAATAAAAAAAAAGCCTTTGAAAAGCCCTTTGAAAACCCTTTTATTAAATATTGTGTTTTTTTGTCAAGTACAGACACAATTTATTTTTCTTTCTTCTTCAAGGAAGATTATGTTTTCCTAAAGGACACTTGAGGCAGCAGCATGGTGCCATTTGCAGCATGGTGCCATTTGCAGCATTCCTTCACTGACACTTTGCAAGTGTCAACATTAAAAAAAACATCTTAGAAATTGCTATTAATTATATAAGACTATGAGAGAAAATATGCTATGATTAAATTATCTCATAACATTTGTATTTAGTCTTTTGTTTTACATGAATACAAATACAAATGTGCCTGTTTAATAAATGTAAAAGGCTGCCTTGCTCGAGATTTTATCCTTGATGCATGTATTGCACTATTTTCACGGGGCGGAGGCGGACCTCAATGTGGAGGCGGACCTCAATGTCAATGTTTGACTCCGCCCACATTGAGTCTGCGGGCTGCAGTCAGGGGTACTTGGAGAGTTCAGGTGCACAGCCACAAGGGCTTCTCCCTAGTACCCAACTGTTTAATGGGATATTACTGGCATCTGGTGGCCAATTTAGGTATTGTTTCATTCATTTCCTCGATTGCAAATTCTTGGTATTGTATAAATAGTATGTACAGTTTGTACAGATGACTGTACAAACATACACACAGACAGTGCACTACTATGTTGTAACTCTGGCCTAGATAATGTTGTATTCGTATGCTTTAGGTACTATATCAGCCATTCATTATACGATCCAGTGACAGTCGAAAGAGGATGTGTACATGGAAATACTGTAAGGACTGTATTGATGTGTTATTGTGGTCACAACCACTCACACTTCTCCGTATCGCTCTGTGTTTTCCATGTGATGTTGTCCATGTTTTTTCTGCAAAGATGTGAAAGGTTCAGTGAAAGGTTTGGTTAAACCATACCCAACATGATGCGACTTGTTGTGAGCCATACATAGATTGTTTTTAGCCTGTAGGCTGTGTGCAATTTACATGTAAGGTTGAGATTAGGAAGAAAGACAAACTGCTAAATGGTAAAAGTAAGGAAGTGAAGCCCAGCTGCTCGTGTCCGTGCAGTGAAGAGACGTCACCGCTGCAGAAGTTCACATTCCACAAAGACAGCGACTTGATGCCAGCGAGCAGTTGTGCTCATAAATTAAAGCAAGGGAGAGTTTAGAGTTTACCCTTTCATTATGTCAATGATAACTTATCATTATTATTTTTTTTATTTTTTTTGTTAACTTGTGGCCTATGTAAAATGGTCACACACAAAATGTATTTATTTTATCAAATAAAAATACAATCTTTACTAGACTCAATTAATGTAACTTATCATAGCCCTAATAACGTTTAATAAATGCTAATTCACACACCCACACAATCCTTAATTTCTCATCAGCAGGAAAAGTAAACAAACATAAAACGTTATACAAACCACTACTTAACTTACTTTAGTATCCTTAACTCTGTCCTACTTATTTTCCTAAACACACCCGACCACCACCCACAATCCCTACTTGTGTTCCATAGTTTCATTTAACACATGACCACCACCTAGGATCTGTTAGGTTATTTCCATTAAACATATTAAACCACAACCACCAAAGATGCCCCGCACGTCGGGTTCCCATGTCCCCGGCATGGAGACGTGGCAGCGGCCCTGGTCATATGATCACAGCCCGGGCTCGAACCCCTCCCCGCCTCGGCAGCAGCAGGACTTCCTCTAAAACCAGACACTTTACCCAGTGTGTGACACAATCTCCACGTCCGACGACTAACAATTTTTTTAATCTGCTGTACTTTATTGATTCGGCCGGGTTCAGTGTGGTTAGTTTGCAGGGGCGGTGGACGACCCCAGAATAGTCTGCCTTTTGGACTTTACTGCTGACGTTTACACTGGGCTGCAAATAGCTTCCGATTCCCCCCGGCGGTGGTCGGGCAGATCGGGGCTGACTGCTGGCTCAACCCCCCCGGTACTCTGCTCTCCGATGGAGGAACAGCCCAGAGACCGGCCGCCAGAGAGACACTATCCCCGCCACCAGCACCCCCACGCCGACGACAGACCCACTGCGGCGGACCTGAATGGGGTGAAACATGAGCAGATCCACCTCCAGCACCAGGAAACGCAGGCGAAGAAAACAGGTCGGAGAAAACATCCAGAAAAGTTAGCCGTGCTAGCGCGTGAGCTAGCGCGGCTAACTGGCTGAACGACAGCTAGCCGCCAGCTTTAGCGAGCTAGCGGCTAGCTGTCGAATGTCAACGAGTCAACCAACCGCCGCTAACTAGTTACGGTCCGCCCGCCGACTAGATTTAGCACGCTGACTAGTTCATGTCAACGAGTCTGATTATCACCCGATGTCAACGAGACAACTAGCTATAGCAGATAACTAGGTAACTCGTTTATGTAGCCGACTAGCCTCAGCTGGCTAGCAGCTAACATGCTATCTGGTAGCATTAGCCGTTAGCTCCGGCGTGGTTCGGGGGATCGGGAGTGTTCTGCGAGCTACAAGTTGCAAGCGACTAACAATTTGTCCCCCCCCATATCAAACTAGCGCTGTAAACTGGGTTAAACTGGCACAAAGCCCCCCCTCCCCCAGACCAGTCGGGTAAATTAAACCCGGACCAGTAGCAGCAGCGGGGAGCAGGGCTAGCGGTGTGGGTGCTGGCCAGGGTGACAGTTGGTCGTGGTTCTTTGACAGATCGTGGATTGACCTTCACCCATACTCCTACTCCCGGTGCGCCGGGTAGTCCTACACACACCCCGCCGGTCCCCTCTCCGAGCGGGACACCGGGTTCACAGTCCTAACGGTGCCCCGCTGAAATTGCGCCTCTATTAATAAAAATAGAGCCCGGGGTGGATCGGGTTCGCGTTCGCACCGTGTGGGGCTGTCCAGTTCGGGAACGCGAGCCGGTTCCGATGGAATGTTCGCTGCTGCCGTTTCCGGTCGGCCATGTTCCCGTTGCTAATGCTAATGCTAAATAAGTTGTCTCGCTTAGTGGGTGGTAGACCTCGGCTTTTGAAACGAACCCGCGGCGGTCGATGTTTGCGCCGTTCACGGGTTCGTACCGGACTGCGCCCCTTGCCGTGAGGGACGGCCGTCGTGTGCCATGAAGCATGTTGTTTGTGAAACTTCGAAGTGGCTGACGAGTGGTCGTTAGTGCTAGCACTGGGGCTACAGGGCCCTGTTGCATGTTGTCCACATAGCGGGCAGCGACGCAGACAGCTGCCCCCCACCCCCTACGCTTCGGCCACCGCCTCGGACACCCCCCAGCAGGCCTGCCTGGCCCCTACACAAACTAGTCCCACTAGTCAGGCTAATGCCACTACTACCACCCCCCCTCCCTTTCATGCACAACCATGACTGTCACAGCTGATATGTCGCCCAAACAAACGGTGGTTCCATGTTTCTGTACACTACATGTGGACGTAGTCTGGGTGTTTTTTGGCTCAGATTAGCTGGACCTGCTTCAGAATGGGAACATACATGTGTCGGCCTGTCATGCATGTGTCTGCCCGGTGGGAGAAAGGATTTGAAATGCTGTTGATGTGCAGGCAGTTGCAGGACAGCGGGTGTTGTTGAAGTTGATAATGACTGTGCAGTTTGTGAGGAGAATGAACGCCAGCGTTTGTTGTTGAGTACATGTATACAAAGCCCGCTCATCTGCATTATGTTGTTGACTCACTGAATAGCTTGATGTGTTTGACATATAAACAGTAAGAGGAATATCTCACTTTTTATGCTCAAGTCTAGGTGAGATCATAATGCATACACCAAAATATCCATAGGCCTTATAGTTTTGACAGTTCAATTAAGTCATTTGAGGCAGTGCTATACAAAAAGTAAGACACAAAATACCTGAATGGAAAAGTATCATGATTTTAAGTCAATTATTAGTATTTCAGTTAAAGGTCTTTGTGTTGACTAGGCATGGGTAAAACGATTATTTTCCATGAATCAGTTCAGTTCCCTTCCCTATCACAAGTCGCTCGTTTGATTTGTTATTTCAGTTTAAGTTAGATGGTCTGTTACGTAATATGGCAGGGAATCTCAGGTGTCTGGCCTCACTCCACCCGCAAATGGAGCCTTTTTTACACCCTGCCCTACCATAAGGGTACTGTTGGCGGTGGAAACACCATCCGCACAGAACTGACCCACACCGTTCAGTGGAAACGAGGGGGCATAAAACACCAGAAGGTTTCAGACGGTTGCGGTGCTCAGAAAACAGCACATTTCTGTAGCATTAGCCTACAACACCGTTCACTTATGGCAACGTGATTGCAACCTGCTGTAGTACTCTCATTGGCTGAAATGTTGAGAATGTTTTAGGCTCAACCAATATAAGGTCGAGGGGAGACGAAGCTCTGTTGGTTTGTATATTTCGTGACCATATTTTCGTTTTATGTAAAAAAAGAAAATAATCAGTTCTCTTGTTTTGGGGATCAGTACTCGTCGATCGGATTTGTTCGTTCTGACCGGCTCGTTCGCGAATCACCCATGCCTAGTGTCGACTCATGTTTCAAGGAGCCATGTTATAATGCAACATGCCAGATACTATCAATATTCAACCGGTCGTTCCGATCGTCCTGCACATCGCTGGTGATCAGCACAATGTTGTTTTAAACTCTACTTCATTACAGTGTAATCAAAGTCAACAAACTATTGTTCTAAACTAGTTTGCTAAGATATGGTTACGTCACGCTAGGTAACAATCATGAATGGATGCCCTCTTCATAAGTGTGGCTGGCCATTGCTGTGGAAGCCTTGGAGGTCCGTGGTTCTGCTGGTGTGTCGTGGAAGTGAATGTAAACACTGTTGTCCTCTGCAGGAAGCAGAAGGTTGACCAGTGGCTCGGAGCAGGACGCAGAGAAGACCTCACCCTGCCCGGCGGGCATGTCCCATCCCCCCGGTAGCCATGGCAACCGACATGTGATCAACTCCACCCTGAAGCAATCCCACCCTGGCTCCACCTCCTCGGCGCCTTTGTCTGGTGCTGGGCCCCCGAGAGCCACCGGCCGGAACGCCGCCACGGAGCTCCGGAGGCAGCAGAGCTCCGACCAACTGAGGCCCGGGAAGGACAAGGAGCAGGGTCAGGGCGAGGCCAAGCACGGCGCGGTGCCGGTCCCCAACGGGCTGATCTGCGGCCCGCTCACCAACGGGTACACCAAGCCGGTCTCTGACGGGCCGGGCGACGGCGGCTACACCGGTCAGAAGAAGCTGAGGGCCCGCGGCGCCATGGTCCGCAACGCGGAGCACGTGATCCGGGAGGCGGAGAGGGACCCGCGGGGCCCTCCCAGCCCTGACGCCCTTGACAAGGGCCTGTCCTCCCGGCTGGAGGGGCCCCGCTTTGCCCCCAGAGGTGAGGGCCCCGGCGCCGCGGCAGTCGAACCCCAGAGGAAGAATGGCGAGGGGAAGACAGTGGCGGTGTTCGGGAAGAAACCCGAGGAGAAGCACAAAGGCGGCAAGCACTCGTCGTCCCCCTCCAAGGAGGACTCGTGGACGCTGTTCAAGCCCCCGCCCGTGTTCCCCGTAGACAACAGCAGCGCCAAGATCGTCCCCAAGATCAGTTATGCAAGTAAGGTCAAGGAGAACCTCAACAAGGAGGCGGCGGCGGCGGCGGTGGCGGTGGCCCCGTCCCCCGCCCCTATCAGACTGTCCCAGGTGCCCATGTCCGCCATGAAGACCATCTCCTCCGTTAGCTTTACCAACGGGCCCCTCCCGGGGAATGGACACCCTGTGGGGGGGACGTACTTCGCCCCGGGCGCGGCCCAGGCCTCGTGTCTCTCCACCGGGGAGTCTGTAGCACCGGGCAGCCCCGGCGGCGAGGGGGACGCCTTTGAACTGAAGAAGTGCGCCCTGCTGATCTACCCTTTAAATATGCAACCTGTGCTGCCCAGCGCACGTCTCCAGGACCCGCAGGCCACGCAGACCAATCAGAAGGCCTTGGGGGAGATCTTCCAGAACCAGTGGGGGCTTTCCTTCATCAACGAGCCCGGCCTGGGGGCTGAGGGTGGGGATG
>OMLJ01091555.1:0-11974 GCA_900302595.1 Gadiculus argenteus
GGTCGGAGAGACTCGACCGCAGAAGTTGTGCTGCAGCACAGTCTTCAACGTTATCAAACTCACCAAATATGTTAAAATTAATGATAAAAAATCACTCACTCGGTCTGTCTTGTCGTTCCAATAACTGTCTGTTGTAATACATGTAGCCTACAGTGAAATAACGTTAGTTACGTTGCCACCCGTTGCTGTGGCTACTAGCGTTACTAGGCAACTAGCGTTCGAGTCTGCGCAACGAGCCTGCGCAGTGATTCACAACTAACAAGTCATCAGGTAATTCGACCGGAATGTCTTTATAGATGTATTATATCACTTTTTAACTGACACCCTTTTTAACCTAGACCATGGTATAGTATAATTATATATATAAATATTAATAATAATAATAATAATAATAATAATAATAATAATAATACAAACAAAAACAATAGTAACAATATTCTCTTCATTATTTATGATAATAATATTCTAATAACTACATAAATAAAACGGGTGGAAAATACCACAAATAAGGCTGGAAGATGATCGTACTCTGCGCACTAGTGCGCTATAGGACGTTCTTGAACAGATATACTCACAGCCAAGATGGCGGTGCCCTTACGGAGGACGTTGATCGCGTTGCATCGAGCAACATGTAACAATTTAAAGGTATTTATCATCTCTAAAACTATGATCTACCTGTTATAGATTTCATGCAAATACTATTTTTGTATTTTTTCGTATATATGTGTAACGTCATGGCGTTTTAACAACCCTTAATCTTTATTTTAGGATTGATGTGGACTGTCATATCATATGAGATGAATATACCTAAGAATAAATTGAATCATGTATTCAGTAATACGATGTATAAGATTACCTATATCTATATGTGAAGTACCTCCACACTAAGAAATGTTATATTTGGCATTCAAACCGCAGATATCATTGATCTATTCAATGATAGGATGGTAAAGGCAAACTACTATATTAAATAATATTTATTTTAATGGTTTTGTCATGAGAAAAATATTGTGCATTCACGTTTGTCTGTCTTGGGATAATACAGTTTTTACATCATGTTTATATTGTGAGGTCAAATCGTGATCATATCGGGGTCAAGATATAAGCTTATCTCCAAAATTTCGAGGTGTAAAATATGTGATTTAAGTATGAACATCTACGATGTCAACCCAACCTTTTCATGGTTTGCTAATTCGATATTCAACAATCATGTTAACCTTGAATATTTTTAGAAATCTATCAGCTGGGAAAGGTTAAATGGAATATTCCACTCCTTCCTATGGCTCACCGAGCCTCTGTCTCAGAACCATGGCTTCTTACGCGGAATGAAACCTGTGTTTCAGAGTGCTGATGGCTGGGTGGATGTGCGGCAGCCTCTCCCGCTGGTTGTGCCGATCCGGGGGAAGAAGCGCCACTTCATCCCTCCCGCCGTGGGGATTAAGGAGAAGACCAAGACCGACCCAGATGCCCGTGCGCGGGCCGCCGGCCTCGTCTTCCGCCAGCAGTATGAGGAGCGAGCCATCAACATCTCCTGCACAGGTAGCTCCACCCAGAACACCCCCTGTTTGTCTGTAACACCATCCAGGCACTGCAAACACCACCCACAACACCACCTTGTCTATGTTACACCACCCACCACACAGACACTGGTATCACCATTCACACGGACACTGGTAACGCAACCCAGACCACTAGCTAGTCTCTGTTACACCACCAAGCCACTGATAACCCCACCAATATCCCACACTGGTAAAACCAGCCAGAACACCACCAAGTCTCTGTTACCCCACCCAGACATTAATTACACCACCCATATACTAGTAAGGCCACCCATTAGCTGGGACTGGATGGATATGGGCTGGTCTTTCAGCTAGACTTTGAATTTTAAATTCACACACTGATTAAAGGAGGAATGCACATTTCCTCACTTGGAATAAGTTACGTAGTGCTATAAGCAATCTGTACCAAGTAAACCATTCCACTTAATACTTCAAAAAGGTCAGAAAAGTGACATTCTTGATCGTTTAACACTCAATTTAGTCTCTCTTGCTCTCTTGTTTCTATATCTGTCACTCACTATCTCTATCCCTGTCTATATCTTTCTTTCTCTCTCTTTCAGCGGGTGTCTATGACCCCTACATCCCTCCCGAGGGTGACGCCAGACTCTCCACTCTCTCCAAGGACGGGATCAAGCAGCGGGCGGAGCAGCTCAAACAGAGTGCTGCCTCCCAGCTAGCGTATGTAGCCTAGCCTTATAAACACTAGCCAGCTCAGGGCATCCCAAACTTTTAGTCGACCGTGACCCCATTTCTAGGTCTGCTGTTGAGCAGCTCTTTCCTTGCACCTTTTTTTTTGTTGTAAACCGTATCAGTTTCTGCCCGTTATATTGATGGCCAAGGGAATGTTTGTTGTCTTGTGGCTATGAATCATTTGGTCTGTTTATATATTTAGAAACGTCATCTAGATTGTGCTATCAAATATCTAGTGGGTTATATGTAAGCAATCTCACGCAACGCAACCCACACAAGGTTGTGTCCCCAAGGTTGGGAAACACTGGTCTTGGCCAACATCTCCTGTTGCTTCTACAGGGAAGCTTCTAGTTTCCTCATCATCGGTCACATGTCTCAGGTCACATGGCTCAGGCAACATGCTGACTTGCAAAACACTCATACTGTAAGCAAGAAATGTCTCTCTCTACAGAATACAGTAAACTAGATCAAACTCTCTCTCTCCTCTGAATACTCTAAACTAGACCTGACTCTCTCTCCTCTGAATACTGTAAACTAGATCTGACTCTCTCCTCTGAATACTGTAAACTAGACCTGACTCTCTCTCCTCTGAATACTGTAATCTAGACCTGACTCTCTCTCCTCTGAATACTGTAAACTAGACCCGACTCACTCTCCTGAATTCTGTAAACTAGACCCGACTCTCCTCTGAATACTGTAAACTAGACCTGACTATCTCTCTCCTGAATACTCTAAACTAGACCTGACTCTCTCTCCTCTGAATACTGTAAACTAGGCCTGACTCTCTCCTGAATACTGTAAACTAGACCTGATTCTCTCCACAGGTTTCGCCAGATCAAAGAGCACGACACTTTCTTCAACACCAAGACATTTCCAGAAGTAGCTCAGGACATCTTCATCCAGGCTCACATGGCCCTCACACAGTAAGAACACAGCATCCCCCTCTTCCTCAACCGCTCCTCCTCCTGCCTCCTACTGTCACAACAACAAGTGAGAAAAATAAAACTAAAATTAGAGAATATAGCACAAAATGCTACCAACACACACCCACATCCAGTCAGGCAATAAATAAATAAAAAAACAAAAACAAAGTAATGCACAAAACGACGAATGCTAGGATATAGAGTCTAGAAAGGACAAGGAATGGGTGCATTCCTATAATCACCCTGCTCTCTCTTGACAACAGGGAGTAATGGGAGTGTAAACAACAAGATTTAAATGCGGTGCCCGTGTGTGTTGGCGGACACAGCTCTCTAAGTAGATGGTAGCGGCAGGGCCAGGGTTTCCATGGCGATGAGCTGCCAGTGAACTAGTGATCTAGGGCCACGTTGTAACCAATCGCAGCGCTCCTTCTGGGTTGCGCTGAATGCAGAGTGGATCTGGGTCCTCCCCCACCGTCCCCCGTCTGTCTGTCTGTCTGTCTGTCTGTACACACTGCATTCTTACATATGCAATACTTTTACTATCAGTTAAATGTCAAATCTATAAGCAGTAAGGGATATGTTGGTCTGTTGATCCTGACTGTTGATGTCCACACTTCCCTCAGATTCAACAAGGAGAAGCTACACTCCCTGGTGACAGAGCGATGCTATCCTGTAAGTTACTCATCATTTGCTACTGTTTACTATCATTATGGAAGTTACTGTTACTGTCATTATGGAAGTTACTCTTCCTTTACTGTTACTACCATTATGGAAGTTACTGTTACTATTATTATGGAAGTTACTGTTACTATTATTATGGACGTTACTAGTAAAGTAAAGAGTAAACACTGTAGACATAAACAATGACACTCATCATCATCACGAGTGTTATTATCAGTATATTATTAGAACACTGTTGTCAAAGCGTCATGCACAAGATATAAGGTAGCGTCAATGTATAATGAAGGCCGTGTGGATCTGGTCTCTCTGCAGGAGATGACCCGGGGGAACCGCCTGAAGACCATCCGCTGGAGCTTTGTGGAGTCCCTGGAGCCGCCCCGGGTGGTGCACGCCCGCTGCCCCGACATGATCACCAAGACCAACCTGTACGGCCAGGTCACCCTGCGCATGCACTCCAGACAGGTGAGGCAGCAGTGCACGCTGAATGTGTAGCACTCCAGACAGGGGAGGTGAGGAGTGCACGCTGAATGAGTAGCACTCCATACAGGTGAGGAGTGCACGCTGAATGAGTTGCACTCCAGACCGGGGAGGTGAGGAGTGCACACTGAATGAGTAGCACTCCAGACAGGTGAGGAGTGCACACTGAATGAGTAGCACTCCAGACAGTGGAGGTGAGGAGTGCACACTGAATGAGTTACACTCCAGGGGAGGGGAGGAGTGCACGGTGCGTGCACATGACCAACGTTGATTTAAGTTTGAATCTGATTTTTTTTTTGCCTGTACAAAAAGTCTTGCAGGAATTTGATGAAGATAACTTGGTTCTTTTAGATGTGGTATTTGTCAGTGATCTTTAGTGCTGCTCAGGGTCACGAGTTTGACGAAAATATGAATTTAACAGATTTTTTCCCAAACTTTTCCAAGTTTTTACCCAAAGTGACCTCCAGTTAATTCAGATCCATGTCCTTAAGGAGCAGGTAGAGGTCGGAGGGCTACAGCCAGACTGAGGACATTGGGGATCTAACCAAGAACCCATTGTGACGGGCAGGGCCCGCTTTCATTATCTGCATTGGGGCCCGGTGCTGAGTTGTTTCGCCACCGGTGAGAGGTGTTGCCGGGCTCCTAACTCTCCGGTTCTCCCCGGCCGCCCCACCCCAGATCCTGGCCCTCTACGACCGCTTTGGACGCCTCCTGCTGGGCAGCGAGGACGAGCCCAAGGACGTGCTGGAGTACGTGGTCCTCGAGAGGCACGTGGTCAACCCCTACGGCCGCTGGAGGCTGCACGGCAAGATCGTGCCGGCCTGGGCACCCCCGAAAGACCCCATCATAAAGGTAAGACCCTCCCAGCCACACGGAGCTCCTCCCCAAATCCCCCTGACTCCTCCCATCTCCTCCCACCTCCTCCTAGCTCTGAGCGTCTGCAGGAACGGCAAATTCAACGTTGACCCTCGTCTCCTATGATGGGGCTTTTTATTAGCACCGTCGCTATCCCGAAAAGGGTGTACGAACGTTTTGGGTTAAAATACGAGTTAAGTAACCTTTTTTAGTGAATTAAAAACCAACATTGTGAGTCTAAACTGCTTCCTCGTTCTCTACTCTTATCAGACGGTTCTGATCCCGGGACCCAAACTGAAGTCCGGAGAGGAGTTTGACGCGCTCCAGTTTGAGGTGCCCAAATCCCAGCCTGTGCAGTGGACCAAGTAGGACTCTGGAGGTCGCCATTCCACTAGGAGCGGAGGAGAACAAGCTGCAGCCGGCGTGAAGAACTCTGCCCAGGTCCAGGGCTGTGTTGAACCCGGATAAGGGGAGCCCCTCGTCTGGTCGCAAACGGCGATTCTCCGTCCCATGTTCTCGTACAATACATTTTTCTTTTTGGAGAATGTTTGACACTCTTCTTCCTCGACGCATCAAATACTGGAAGAACGGGGGTCCAGATATTGTACAGGTTTATTGAGTTGAGTTTAATACATGTGATACTTGAGGAATACAAAAATAAAATGTCCCATCTGACCCCCACGGTGTCCAGGCTCACTGAGAATATACACTGGAATAATCTCATTCACAGAAACACGACAAAAGTGACATCAGGACAAACGTAAGGTTACCGAGATAAGTTTGGATGTTGTTGCGCAGTTGCGTTGGACGTTTATATTACACAATGAAACACTCGTTCAAAAGAAGTAGATGACACAAAATGCACAAGCCTGCCTGACCTGTGGACCAACACGTCAGCCGATCAGAGAAGCTCTTCGCAGGCTTTGGTTACTAAAACATTGTTTCTAGGGTCATTGCCGTAGCAACCATATTTGGTTATCAGTCATCAGATTGGTCAAAATATAGAGTAACAATTTTAGTGATGGTGATTTTGAATTTGGATTGTAATGGATAATCACCCTCATGCCAGGGGTTAAAAAAGGGTCTCTAATTCTCACAGGTCAGAGCGTACTGTGTGCAGACACTGGGGCCATGATAAAAGGTGGACAAAAAAGTAAAATCAAAAACATTCTTTGAATACGTTTATTTATAACCTTATTACTAGCTGCAAAACTTCTTCATGTGATATGAGATTTATATGTTCATATTTTTCAAAACATTGACTTCATTTTATGTAAAATATTTTATATTTGTGTTGGATAACTACTAATTACTAATTACTAATTTAGTAATTACTTTTGGATAATTCATCTGCATAGTTCTGCACAATATTCTCCCGTTCCCGTTAAAATCTTGGCTTTTGATTTAAACTTGAAATCCCCACATGCCTGTTGAGGACTTCAGTGCTTAGATGTGCTTTATGCTTGGAGTCGCATTGGCGGAATGTCGTTTATGTCCTTGTTTATCTCACATAAAATAAATAACTCAAATATTCCCCATTTGACATGGATTTGATGTTTGGTACATTAAAACATACACACAAAAAAACAGCACATTCAATATGGGGTAGGTGCGGGCAGGGAGCCTGTTTCATCCTCGTCTCTGGTCAAAGGGCGGACACGCATCACATTTTAATGTCTCATTGGTGTGCTCTGGCTAAAACCTTCAGAGCCCATACTGGTATGGTTTGTTCTTGGTCTCTGTCCTGGTACTGTATAGTTAGCCACTACCAGCCTTCACAAAGGAGAGTGGTGCTCCGAGCACTGGGGCAGTGAAGGTTCTCATGAACACCGGGTTCTCATCTCCATTTCCTGGCCATGTTCTCGTGGAGGTGGAAGGCGGGGGTTCTGGAGGGGTGAGAGTCCAAAGTGCCGGTTCTGTGACTTCACGGTGTCTTCACAAGTCCGACGGGAAGAAGAAGGCCTCAGCTTCGCATTCGGCATCTGCCTCCTCGTCTTCCTCGGGGATGTTCTCGGGCTCCCAGGTGAAAACGTCGCCGCTGTTCTCCATAGAGGTCTCCAGTTGCCAGGGACACAAGGCGTCCCGTCGACCCAGAGGCAGGTTGGCCTTCGCCTCCTCTTCCCCGCCTGTGCCGCTCTGCGTCGCTGCCTCCTCTGGAGCGACCGCTGCGGCGGGTTTGTTGTCGCTGCCGTCGATGTCGGTATGGCTTGCGGATAGCTTTTCAGTTTCCCCAGGACAAACGTTTGTACGAACGCTGTCTTGCTTTTGGAGAACAGCTGGTTCTCCAGTGTCCCCAGGACAAACATCTCCTTTGACACTGTCTACTTTTTTTAAAACAGCTGGTAGAACAGTGTCCCAAGGACAAACATCTCCTTTGACACTGTCTGCTTTCTTGAGAACAGCCGGTACTACGGTGTCCCAAGGACAAACATCTCCTTTGACACTGTCTGCTTTCTTGAGAACAGCTGGTAGAACGGTGTCCCAAGGACAAACATCTCCTTTGACACTGTCTGCTTTCTTGAGAACAGCTGGTACTACGGTGTCCCAAGGACAAACATCTCCTTTGACACTGTCTGCTTTCTTGAGAACAGCTGGTAGAACAGTGTCCCAAGGACAAACATCTCCTTTGACACTGTCTGCTTTTTTTAAAACAGCCGGTACTACGGTGTCCCATGGACAAACATCTCCCTGTCCACTGTCTGCTTTCTTGAGAACAGCTGGTTCTCCAGTGTCCCAAGGACAAACGTCTCCTTTTCCACTGTCTGCTTTTTTTAAAACAGCTGGAACTACGGTGTCCCAAGGACAAACATCTCCTTTTACACTTTCTGCTTTCTTGAGAACAGCTGGAAGAACAGTGTCCCATGGACAGACATCTCCTTTTCCACTGTCTGCTTTCTTTAAAACAGCTGGAACTACGGTGTCCGAAGGGCAAACGTCTCCCTGTCCACTGTCTGCTTTCTTGAGAACAGCTGGTTCTCCGGTGTCCCGAGGACAAACGTCTCCGGTTCCACTCTCCTGTTTATTAGGAACAGCTGGTTCTCCGGTTTCCCAAGGACAAACGTCTCCTTGTCCACTGTCAGTTTTCTCTATGACCTCTGGTTCACCGGTGTCCCAAGGACAAACATTTCCACGTCCACTGTCTTGTTTTTGGAGAGCAGCTGGTTCTTCGGCTTCCCAAGGACAAACAGCAGGTTGAACGCCCTCCGGCTGTGCCCCACCTCTTGGTCTGACATCTGTGAGAGAACCACCCTGTCGCTGAACCTTCTCTACCACTGGCTCTTCGTCCCATGGGCAAATGTTGGCCCGGGCGGTGTCTTGACTGACAAGTGATACCGAGGAGGATTTAAAGGCTTGCGTCTTAGATGCATCTGCCTCCTCTGACTCCCAGGGACAAATCCCTGTCCTTACGCTCTCTTGCGAGGTGGTCTGTTCCGTATCCTTCACCAAGTTGACTTCAATGGTTGGATGTTTGTATGGCTGCGACGTTTCCCAAGGACATATGTTGGTCTTTGTGCTATCTGTCTCTTCTACATGTACTGATGCAGATTCCCAAGGGCAGACATTCGAAGGCGCCTCTTTTGGTTTGTCCTCATTTCCCACATCCCATGGACAGACATTGATTGAGATGTTCCCCGGTGAGTGTCCCTGCTCTCCCTCAACCGATTCAAGGACGTCTGCAAAGTTCTTGGGCGGGTCGGGGAACTCCCAAGGGCAGCTGTCTGCTGTCTTGCTAACGTGTCGGGCGGCCGATGTTGCGGACAAGCCAGTTGATGGTTTATTCTCGTGGGCTGACGGCACCCTCAGTAGGCTCTTCATCTCTGAAGGTTTTATATTTTCATACACAGCTTCAGGCTTGTTCTCCTGAACCTCCCAAGGACAAATATTGGCGTCACCTGGTCTCTGTGCAGGCTGATCGGAATCCCAGGGACATACGTCTCCCATTTGGCTCAAAGACTGTTGACTCGACTGCGACAGCGACTGTTGGATCACCTTGATCCTGGGAGTTGTAGGAGCTTCTTCGGCTTCCCAAGGACAAACATTGGAATGAGCACTCCCTCTTCTTCTAATTTGGTCAGGTTCCATCGATTCCCAAGGACAAACATTGGAATGAGCACTCCCTCTTCTTCTAATTTGGTCAGGTTCCATCGATTCCCGAGGACAAACATTGGATTGAGCACTCCCTCGTCTTTCGATTTGGTCAGGTTCCTTCGACTCCCAAGGACAAACATTGGATTGAGCACTGCCTCGTCTTTCGATTTGGTCAGGTTCCTTCGATTCCCAAGGACAAACATTGGAATGAGCACTCCCTCGTCTTTTGATTTGGTCAGGTTCCATCGATTCCCAGGGACAAACGCTGGTTTGTTCTGATACCTGGGGTTCCTCAACCTCCCAAGGACAAACATTAGATTTAGCGCTGAGCTGTTTCTGCAGGACGGGAGCTTGTGGGACTTCCCATGGACATACATCAGTGGAAGACTGATGTGAGGTCCTAGAGGGCGTGAGTCGAACACTGCCTCTTCTGTGAGTGGAAGGAGTTCTGGAATGGCTTCCGCCGGTTCCCCAGGAGCTGGTATTGCTGCGAATGCTGTTTTGCCTGGAGGAGAACACATTTTCGTACGTCTGTACGTCCAAGGAGTCCGACGGATGGATCGAAGACTTTCCGATCGTCAGCTTCCTCGGGCTCCGATCGGAGGAGTCACCAGATGACAGGCGGATCGCGCTTTGCTTAACAAGGCTTGGTTTTCCCTCGACCGTTGTGAGGCTTCTTTTTGAAAGTGTCTTTCTCTCTGTTTGGATGTTTGGATTTGTACAAGTTGCAGATCTGGTCGTGCAAGTGCTCTCTTGACTGAGTTGCGAGACTATGCTCCCTTTCCTTGACCCTGCACCCCTGCTCTGATCATCCCTGTTTTCAGCCGATCCAATGTAGGCCTTCACTGACAACCACTTCTGAGTTGTGTTGCGCGAGAACGAGAACCCTCGCTGGTCCTTTGAGACGAGCGGCCTCGGCGTGCCTGGGGCGCTAGCAGATACACGCGCCTTTGTTTTTTGTGAGTCGTTATCTCCTTCGACTCTCCTTTCCACTGCAGGGGATGGCTCTGGAGTGGGTGCATAGTCCCATGGACAGACATGGATTATGGGAGAATTGGGAGGCAAACTGTCGCCATCGCTGCCCTGAGAATAAGCACAGGTGACTTGTTTTTGGTTCTCCATCTCCCACGGACAGACGTTTGCCTTGTCAAAGGACTGCGACTGCAGGGCGCTGGTCGTCTGCTCCCTGATGGTCAACTGCTGCTTGGTCCTTGTGATCAGTGAGTTGGCTCGGTTCATCATGGCCATATCCTCTATGGAGTGGGCGTGGGTGGAGGTGAGGCTCCGGGACTTGTGGAGCTTGGTGTGGTCGGGATGCAGCAGGTTGTTGTCTATGGTCAGGTTTTGCGCGCTGGCCGATTTGCAGACCCCTGGTGGGAGGTCCAAGGAGTCGGTCTCGGAGGGCTGAGACCCCCTCTTCGACACATTGGGTCTCAATAAGGAGCTCCGCACGGAGGCCTCCCGCTCCCGGGCGTAGTCGGACTCGCTGAGGGACTTCCGCATCGACGGCGTGGGGGTGTTCATGGACTTGTAGCTAATGCTAGCAGTTTCCGAGCCTTTTCTGAAGGAATCGGACTGAGCCACACCCCGGCTGTAATGGCCGAAGTCTCGGTCCTCTCGGCTGCACTGGCGGCTCACGGACTCTGGGATCTCTGCGATGCGTTTGATGATGGACCTGCCCAAGCTCGGCAGGCGGGAGCTCCTCTTCTTGGAGAGGTGAGGGTTGTTCACAATCATCTTCTTGGTCTTGTGGACCTCCAACTGGACATACAACTTCTTCAGTTCGTCCTGGTGTGTGTGAAGAGGGGTTGCGGTGGTGTGGGGGTTGGGGAGGGGGGAAGGATCGATGGGACGGATAGAGAAGGAGAACCGCGTCAGTAGATGTTGGATGCAGTATTGGGAGAGGTTGGTTGGGGACAAGACAAGGTTTAATGGGGAGAAAACACTGGTCATAAAATGTACAAACACTGATGATTGAAGAAACTTAGCAATTGTCTTTATGATGAAAATGATCATTTATTTTATAATTTAAAAGTTAAAGCTTTAACTTTATAAGTTAAAGTTAAAAGTAGTTAGAGGCCAAGAGTGTGAACTTCCATTTAGGTGATTTTAAGGTGATTTAACTTGTTTATGTGTTATTATCGTTAAACGTGTTGTCTGGGTTGTGGTGTGACTCCGGTGCTAAAGGTGTGGAGGGGTTTACCCGGATGTCTTCAGGCTCCAGCATGTGGTCACTCCAGGCCGACTGGAAGCTACTGTTCAGGTAGGACCCGGAGCGGTGGAGGTCCACCTCATCCTCATACACCTCCGCCGCTATCTCCTCCCGCCCTGCCTTTGAAATATCGAGGAACTAGCACACACACACACACACACACACACACATGCACACATACAGACACCCACACACACACACACACACACACACACACACACACACACACACACACTCACACACACACACACCCCCACACACACACACACACACACACACACACACACACACAGACACCCGCACACACGCGCACACACAGACACCCACACACACGCACACACACACTTGCACACATACACACACACACACACACGAACAAAAACAGTCAATGACTCTCACACACGCGCATGCACGCGCACGCACACACATAGTGACACACGCACACAGACATACACACAGACATACACACACAAACACAGTCAGTCAAG
>OMLJ01091564.1:0-10474 GCA_900302595.1 Gadiculus argenteus
GACTATTCCTATACTCTTTAAAGCACTTGTAGCACTAGCCCTTCATCCCATGGACTCCTTCATTTTCACTTCATATCTGCAGTTCTGTCCTCTTGCAAATAACCACTGCAGTTGGACCCAGGCTTCTGGATTGTATCTGTAACCAGCAGGGCCACCCTGTGTGAAGTATGACACTATACAGAGCCCGTTTACCTGATCAGACTGCCTTTAAATTTGATCGTTTGATAATAACGTTTTAACTAAAGTGATGTACTGTTTATAGTGTGCAAATAGCTGTAATGCGTTTAGATTCAGAGCAATATTTATAGTTTTGTCAGCTGTAAGAGGAACAAAGCAACCAGAATAAATATTTAGATATGATGGACAGAGAATATTTCCTCTCTGCATTAAATATCATTTTTCGCCGTGGCAGTGTGTGTTTAGAGAGATGTCCGCTGTTTAAAATCAGAATACTTAATCAGACGATTTGTTTCCTGGAAACAGAATGACCTCCATCAGTCGTCCGTGTCTCTTGTAGTGCTAATGTGCTTCATCAGCAGAAATAATACACTGAGGGTGAATGTAAACATTTCAATGTAAAAGGCGACTCATAAGGGGAAGTGTAGGTTCTCTGTATACATTCGGCATGTTTACACATGTCTTTAATTTACAAACATTTAATTGCAAAGTTCAATGACTATATGGAGATGCCTCAAAGGTTATTATTCAAGCCTGAATTTGTATATATGGTTTAGTCAAGTGAAATTAACTTGCAGTTGTCGTTTTCACACATAAGACTACTTTTGCAGCCTCACGAGAAACACAAGTTGGTCAAGATACCCCTGTCATTTTTAGTATACTTAAAGGAAGCTTGAATTTAGGAAGAGAGAAAGTGTGGTTTGTTAAAATACAACATTTTGTCAGGGCTAAAACACTTCTATGGCTAGTTTCCAGAAGGCTACAGGAGTAGACAGCACCACCTCAAACTTGGGGCACATGCAGGGACATGGTCGGCCTGCACAGTTTAGATTAGGTTTGCATTGAACGTTTTCTTTAAATAAACAGCGACTGGCCTCTGCTCTGCAGCTGATGTTAATGTTCCCATTAACCATGAAGGAGGTTTTACAATATACCTCAAATGTTTACACTGACTGATGCAAAACAAACACATAGGTGCCTACAATTGTTAAAGGATAGGTTTGCTTCTTTGGACCCAAGGTACTATCTACAGATTGTATAGCATGATTGTAGAGACATCATTATTTCACAAAGGGATTCAGTATTGACTGTGTTGACTGTCTGGATTTCGCCGGGTTAGATGGAAGTCAACAGGGTACCCTGGCAATGGTTTGAAAATATGTCTTACACATTGTTCAGGCTGCTTATTGATCTGGGTTTTGGGGGTTGTTAAGGCTGTGACATCATTGTATCTGGATATAATGAGTTGAAACTGGCTATTGATTCCTCTTAGAGGAACATTAGCACTAGCAGGAAACATGTTATTTTATTGGAAAACAAAGTGAACTGTCCATATAAATAGGGCTTCTACGTCAGAATGTATGATGGGATTTTTTTGTTCAACATAAATTTACTATAAATATTATAGGCTAATGACAACTTTTGAAAATGTGACTCACATGGGAAACACTTGCGATTTCAAACAACAATACGTTCCGATAATGACAATGAATTTCTCAATTAATTTAACAATGACCAAAAGTCTACCAACACAATGAATAATATTGCAATGCTCCTACAATGTCACTATAAGTCCTATAACCTATAACCATTTTGCACAGCCTTAAAGTCATCATAGGGACTGCTCCACATTCCTTATGTTTACTGTACATTTTTTCGTGCCAGGTTGGCTGTACATCTCAGTATCACCACATGTGTGTAACGTTAATCATTATTCTGGCAAACCAAACCTTACCAAACAAATCAATGAATACAAATCAGCAAGTTTCCAAAACCTTTCTCCACCCTTCCCCTCTGCTCCCCTCCTTCTGCTGCCAGACTGCCCAGACTGTGCTGCTGGTGATCACCGCCTTCCTGATCTGCTGGATGCCCTACCACATCATCACAATGTGGGTGGAGTTTGGCACCTTCCCCCTGACGGACGCCTCCTTCGTCTTCCGCATCGTGGCCCACTGCCTATCCTATGGGAACTCCTGCATCAACCCCATACTCTACGCCTTCTTGTCTGAAAACTTTCGCAAGGCCTGCCGCCAGGTATTCAACTATCACTGCCTGTGTCCACCACCCCCTGTTGAGAAGCTGAAGCGCACCCGCATGGACACCTTCTCCACCACCCACTCCGGCGCCAACATATGAATAGAAGAGATTTTCGGTTGATGGATTGCCCTTCCCATGGCCACTGTGAGGAGAAAGAAAGAAAGAAACACTGAAAAGATAAAACGTGGCCTCAGATTAAAATGATACAGGGGTGCTGTGGCTAACTCTCAGTGCAGAGACAAAACTCTGGTACAAACAAAGTTAGTATCTGATTGTTCAGCTGATACTGAAGCAAACTTGAAGTACACTGACACAAAAGGGACTGCACATTTATTAAAGTTTTATAACTTTAATATGGGTTCAGAGTGAACATGTATTTGGCAAATGTGAAAATCCAAAGGAAAGAACCAGCTGAACTTGTGCTGCACTTTGCAGTAGTATTCAGCCTATATGTACTGGGAAGTATGTAGTCTGCATAGGCTGCTCATTCTCCAGCTAGTGGACATAGATCATTAACATCCAATAAACTGTGAGACATGTTGCAATGAGACAAACAGAGAAGAAAACTGGGACCCTAAACAGAAGAAGGCTAAGGCAATTCAATAGCAGAGAGGGAATAGGCAAGATGTTGGTGAAAAGTGAATTGTGCATTAAGGTATATATTGTATATATTCTATATAGTGTGACTAACTGGGAGGAAGCAGGTACAATATGAAAAGTGGTATTCCTCCTGATTGACTGTATATGGGAGGTTTTTTTGTCCTTCTTTTCAGCCAAACAATGTTTTGAAAACCGCTCAAGTAAAGAAAACCTGGTGGAGTTTGTGCTTTTATTTTCACCTATTGAATTTAATCAAACACGTACCGCCCTTACTTTAACTCCTCCCTTACCTACCACCTTACTGTAACCTGCATGTTATACGTGGGCTCAGAGATGTCCATTACAATACAAATAGATGTAAAGCTGGATGTATGTTGTGAAGTTATATTTTGACAATTCTAACACATTGTGATAGAGACAGAAGTAAAGGTACACACCAATCAATCACTGGTTTGAAGGTTTTCCAAATGGTAGTGGATATTTTTTCAATTTCAAATGTTTTGGACAGCTACATTTGGATTTGGTTTGACAGGGGACTGACCAATATGTCGGGTTGAAACCAAGAACCAAAATAACTTTTAAGCTGAAGCAGCTTAAGCTTAACCAATCAAGTGGACCCTGTCAGTGCATGGACTGAAAAGCAGTGTTACTAAAACTTTCTGCACAGTGCGAAAAAGTATATCGTTCTATTGTTGCAGTGTGGCAAAGGACGGAAACCATTCACTTATTAAAGACACGTTCCTTTCCTGCAGAAGCCACAAACAGTGGGAATGAGTTATGTGGCTGTATTAAATGACCCTGGAGGAGAATGTGGTTGTCAATGACATTCCACGTCTGGCCACTGTTGCATGATATAGTGATGGGAGAAACTTTGCTGCATAGCGCCAATGAATAGAAGTGCTCTGTGACCATTTTGATGTGAGGTGAGGAAGATGTGGCAAAGGCCTCTGCTGATCATTTAGAGGAGCAAGGCATCGATGTAAAGAACATCTTTGCCATCACCACAGATGGGTGCGCCCGCGATGGCTGGGAAACAGATTGCGTAATTAAAAATCCAATTTGACTCAAAGGTCAAAATAGTTCCCTACTTCCCCGTTGCCCGCTCCACATTGACCCACTGGTGGTTTAAATCTATAATGGAGGTGATGGACACTCTGACCTGCAGCTCCACTGCTCTGTTCAGTGGCTGAGACGCGTCAAGGTCTCTGAAAGGTTTGTGGAGTGCATCAATGTGACCAGAGACTTTCTAGAGGAGGGGCTCAACCACCCCGATCTTACAGATGAAGAATGGCTAGGGAAACTCTCAACACAAGTCCTTTTAAACACATTGAACCTACAGGTATAAAAAAATAAAAAATAAGTATACTTTCCGGATATTCACAGTAAAACTTTAAAAAGCTAATTGAAGCATGTCAGAGAGCTGCCATCTCGTCAGTGTCGGTGTCAACAAGCTTGAGATGGAATTCTCTATCCAACATCAATTTTTCCAGATAGTTTCTCACAATGCCGGAAGTCTTCCATTTCAGGAATTGTGAGACTATGCCTGAGGGGAGTCCCCTAGTGTGAATTTAGTTTCACTTCATCAATGAATCTGAAGTTTCTTCTGTCTAAGCCGTTTTCAGAGAATGGTTGGGATTGCTTCGACTAAACGTATATCGATACTCAAAGGGAGTGTTACTCACTAAACTTGAAGTTTAATATGTATTATTATTATTTATCTTGCTACCAAAAGCGCTGTATTCTTTATAGCATCTGGTAATTAATAAACTTTTGCTTTTGCGCGCACAACCCACAGAGATCAAAAATATGTACTTTTCTCTTCATGGAAAACTCCAGAGATCTTCCCCTATGGTATTGTGGTTGGGTGGGGTTTCAGTGTAGTGCTACATCTAAGCCTCTTAAAAGTGTTAATCCACTATCAACTCCACAACCAGATTGCCTCTCCATGTGCTTCAGTGTGTGTGTAATAATTTTCTTGGTGTTAATATGGAAAAGAGACAGTCTTAAGATCAGTCTTAAGGCTGTATCTGTTTTTACGTCAGGAATTCTGCACACCTGCAAAGGCCTACATTGATTTTAAGCAACATAATTAATGAGAGCTTATGATTGTTATTCTGTTATTATGATTGTTATTCTGTTATTATTCATGTTACATTTGAATATGAATTAAATAAATTATATAGGGCATGTTTAATAAATGTTTGTCCAAATGTAGATGTTGTATAACCGACGGGGACGTGAGATGCTGTTCAACGGTGAATAATAGACTGAACAGAGTCATGTGTTGAGCTTTGTGGACATTGCTAACCAGAGTTTTTTAACCTCTTTTTTGATATCTTAAAGGTGTCATTCCACGAGACCCGTTTAGTACTGTTCCTTTTGAAATACGATAGGTCTCTAGGAGTTGCATATGCATGCTGAACGTGAAAATGTTGTTCTACCTGCCTGCATTAGCAAATGAAGGAAAATAGACTCATAAACGATTTAATCAGAAAAGCCCTACAGAGTGACGTACGTCTGTGCATTAGTAACGGGAAGACCGTGTTGAGTTCATGCCTGTGCTATTTGCCCGCTGCGGTGCCCTGAGGCAGCTCTCCTTTCTGAATTCAAAAAACCAATAGATGAACGCCCTGTAACTTAATTCGTGCGCCATCTGTGGGACTGAAAATTAAATACAGCAATGACTTATACTCAAGTCCACTAGATGGCAGGAAAACGCAGGAGAAAGAGTAATACAATTGATATTCATTTAGGGCATGTTACAAATTTAAGACCAGTAGGTCTTACTTTTTTTTTGTTGTAACATCACGCAACAAAAAAAAGTATCTGAACAGGCCATTTTATTTTAGTAACTAGCGAGCCTGGCAGTGAGTAAATGGTAATTTACTTGTGGCTGAAGCTGGAGAAACATGGCAGTGCAAAATTGCCCCATGAACCGGGAGAGAGAGGTAGGGTCGGCCAACATTTTTTATTTGAAGAATATATAAGTTATAGGGTGTGATAAAACTATAACATTATTTTTATCTTTATCGTTCAGCAAATCACTTCAGATATCCATGTCATTTTAAGCTATGTGCTAGTTGATGGGTTGTAGCCTACAGCCTATTATAACTCACCTTCTTCTGACAAATGTACATAGTAAGTCGCTTTGGTAAAAAGCATCTGCTAAATGTAAATAACTTATCTTAGGACATAGGAACCAGGCATGTATGGCACTTCTTATTTACAACCAGGATCTAGAAAATAAAATACATAAGACAATTACTGAGGGGTAAATATGAGGCCTGTGTTCTCCTGATTTCACTTAATCATAATAGTGAATTAATTGTGTAACAATGCCATGTCACTTTCGTTAACACAAAGGCCCACATAACCATATATTAGTGCTAGGCTATAACAAACCATTAATGCTTTACCTGCCATTTACACAATTACGTCACTGAATATGAAATCGTCAGGTGTTCACCCCCAGGGGGCGCTGTAGTTCAGCAGGTAGTCCCTCTACGTCATACTTGCTTTCTGCGAGAGAACGAGAGAACACCCCCCACCCCCTCATTAACTACAGGTCTATTTAAACAGCATGCCCCTTTCCCTGTGAACCACAGACTTTTCTGTGCTGCGGATAGACACGGAACCTGCCAGTGAACCAGAGCAGAGGACTGAGCACTGAGAAGAGATCCTGGAAAACTCAAACGGCCAATTCTTTGCTTCCAAGGTAGGATGCTCAGTTATCTATTATGTATTTAAATTACTTCTATATTCTTTTTGAATTCTTGAATTAGGTAAAATATATATATTATTAGGCCTACTGTTTTATGTTTTACTTCTAGCTATTAAACTACAGCGGTAGACTGAACTTTTAGACTGAAGTGTATACCATGAATAATAATTGTAAATATTTTTTACTTGTTTTTAGCTGTTAAATAGCCCTGGGATTCAGGACCCATGTGGGTTCTGGAGCAGATCAGGGAGTCTGTGGATGAGAACCATTTTACGTTGCCAGTGGAGTACAGTCTGCGTCTGGCCGAGGTCATGTTTGGGGAGAAAGTGGCCCAGGGGAAGAGACCAAAGCAAACTCTATGCCCTAACATCATCACCCCGAGCACTATCCCCAAGTTCTTCATCCCTCCGAAGATCACACCCCAACAGGAGCCCAGCAAGGCCCCTGACTGGAGCAAACCCTTCCCTGTTGTCAAGGGGACTGTAAACGGTGTCATGGTGGAGAACGCCTCCCCGGCCAGAGAGGCGTTGAAAACACACGTCATCCAGGTGGAGAACGTGGACGAGCTGCCCGGTGCGTTCACCAACGAAGGAGGCACCAACGCGGACCCCCGGAGCCAGGCAGCCCTGTCCCTGCCCCACCTGGCCAAAGCCCAGACCTGCTACGGCTTCTGCACCCTGCTGGAGAGCCCACACACACGGCGAAAGGAGTCTCTGTTCCACAGCGACCCGGCGGCGTGCGGACTCCCGCTGCTCCCTTCCCAAAGCCGATCTGCTGGCTCCCCCAAACCCCCCCTCTGCGCTGCGTTTGGCCTTACCAAACTGGGTTCCAGACTGCCCACGCACAGGGCGATGGCCCTGCACAAGCAGGTGGTGTTCCTGGATAGTGACACCACCTCGTCCACAGAATCCTCCCCCTTTAGCTCACCCCTGCTGACCAGGCCTCTGCCCAGGTCCTACCTCCTCAAAGCCTTGGGCCACGAGCGGCTGGGCTCCCGGGCAGGGCGAAAGTCTCTGCTCTCTCGGAACAACTCCCTGTCCACGGACGACGGGAGCTCCACAGACAGCAGTCCCAACGTCGTGCGGAGGTCCTCGGATGAGCCGGAGGAGCCCCTGACCCCGGCCAACATATTCGGACTCGCCCCTCCACCCATCTTCCCCACGGATGGGGTTTTGTGCCGAGAGAGGGTGATGAGTGAACACCTGGTGCCCGTAGGGAGAGACGGAAACCTTCGCCTGGCAGCAGAGTACTGCCCGCAAAACCAGAGCTTCAGGGTGAGGCTGATCAGTGTGGAGGGGCTGTATGCCGTTTCGGTGGACCCGAAAAGCATCAACTGCAGCATCAGTGTGTGTCTCCTGCCGGGGAAGATGCAGAAGCAACGGAGCACAGTGATCAAGAGAAGTCGCAACCCCATTTTCAATGAGGACTTCTTTTTTGACGGCATCTGTGAAGAACATCTTGGGAACTGGTTTCTGCGGTTCAAAGTGGTGAATAAGATGTCCACCATGAAGAGAGACTACATTTTAGGGGACTGTGAGATTTTGCTTCCTAGTATATTGTCTGGATAAAGAGTTCAAAAGTAAATCATTTGTATCTATTTTTATGTATCTATTTTTTATCAACTTTTATTTTTTACATTAAAAAACAATATTGAGAATGTGTCTTTGTGTTAGAAATGTTGAAATGCACATACACGTGACAATAACAAACATTTAAAGGAAATCTCACATGGCCAAATATAGTAATACATTCTTTATTGTACCCTTCATCATTTCCTGTTTAATTGTAATCATGCGGTAAATATTTTTATATTAATAAATCAAATACTAGCATGGGATATCTCATTCTTACGGTCAAATTGGGTGTTTACCAATGTATCAAAGCCTCTGTCACACCCTCTCATCGTGGAGAACCTGCTCGACAAACACGACGCTGCCGAGACGACGCGCTCACACCTACAGCGCATCGGCAGACCGTGCTAATCGAACACACGACAATCGAGCCCAGAGCTAATCGAACACACAACAATCGAGCCCAGATCTCGTCGTTCAGACTTCCACTAACCCTGTTATCTGTCAACGGGAAACATTGAGATTAACGCGAAGACATCGTTTCGCTGACCGTGTGCGCATACCCTTTTCGAAGGGTAGTGCATCGTCACACACGACCATGGTGTTTGAAACGCTGGTCAGTGATCTGTTGAACAGGTTGATCGGAGATTATGTGGAGAACCTGGACAAGTCGCAACTCAAGATAGGCATTTGGGGAGGTGAGTCGAGCAGCCACACAACAAAACTACGACTAAGTAGCTCTAGCTGTGGGTGTCAACCGTGTCCGAAAATGATAACAGTCAATTCTACTGGATCATGCGTTAATGCAACTCGAATCTATTCATCTACACAATCTTACGATGGGTTGCACAGCTAGTCGACCGCCCTCCGTGTGCCCGTACTGGAAATGTCATGAAGACATGATGGGAGTGCGTTACTAACTAAGGCAATGACTGCACGTCTTACGCTAGGCATTGTTTTGAATGGTCAGCAACACATCAAGGCAGACAGACCCGTTAGACATTACGAACTAAAGTAGATCTTTCTTGCTGTCATCCTGAGGGGCGCAATGCGGGCGGGCTGCTGGTAAACAGAACCGATGACATGCGCTTTGTCTGCGCTGTCACGATAAGGAGAGCATGGGGTCACTGTGTTAACCCAGTCCTTCCTCTGTACGAACTGCATCTGTGTGTTAACCCAGTCCTTCCTCTGTACGAACTGCATCTGTGTGTTAACCCAGTCCTTCCTCTGTACGAACTGCATCTGTGTGTTAACCCAGTCCTTGCTCTGTATGAACTGAATCTGGGTCATTACGTAGATCCACCTAGTTCTAAAGTCAATTCAATTTAGGAATAGCAATAGTTTCCCTGTGAAGAGTACGTCTAGTGCAAACTTGATATAGGGCAGGTCCACCCTGTTTAGGTTTTAAATGTCTAACAAATGTTTCTAAAATGTCACTGCTTTTGTTAACAATGACTACATATTTGGAGGCTTGTGCCTTGAGGAGTTAATTAGTCCACAGGCCACAGCCTACCTAACAACCCAAACCAGAATGACTTCCACCTTCTGATGCAGTAGTATCTTCTTATCTTTACTGCTTTCTGGTGAAATAGTCAAGCCTACATATTACAAATACAAAAACCCAAATTAAACTCTCTCACCAGCAGGTAACCCTGGAAAAGGTTGATCATACAATATTTAGTTGATTTATGACTCATTGTTATTTAAAAAACAACAACCACTATATTTTATTGCCCCACATATTTAGTAGACTTTACATGCTTTGAGATTCAGATTATTAGTATTATATGAGATTTAATTGTATAGATAGTTGGATACCATTCTTCTAATGCATCAATTATATTGACATCAATTATATTATATTCATGTGTCTTAGATTATAGCTTCTTAGAATGCTGAATACGATGTACAGGTACAGGGCTATATTTTACAGCAATGTCAACATCCCGCAGGTAATATGAACATAATTGTCCCTGTCATGGAAGGGGATTACAGATTACAGCTACTCTGACCTTTTAAGTAAGAAGCGGAAACCTTATCTCTGAGTGAACCTGTTACTTCCACCTTCACTACATTGTTATTATCTTTTGCAGGAAATGTCGTTCTTGAAAATCTCAGAGTTAAGGAAAATGCTTTGGTAAGTACTTAAAACATCTCCCAGAATGTAAATGACTGACTACCACATCTATTCCCAATAATTACTTTTCAAGAGACATTACAAATGAGTTGATCTTGTATTGTTGATGATCTTATGATCGCTGCCATCATAGACCATGCTCCTTACTCTTACACTTTCCACAAACCTTAAACAAAAGATGTGACTCACCACACACTACCCCGTGAGACTAGAGTAAAATATATTTAAAAC
>OMLJ01091699.1:0-11245 GCA_900302595.1 Gadiculus argenteus
CTGCAGCCGCGGCTCCTCCCCCCACAATAAACATCCCGCTCTGAACAGTGAACTCTTTGCGCATAATAGCTATAAAAACCTATAAAAGCTATAAAAAGTACAAAATTACTAAATTAATGCAGGCTATGTGGAAAATGCACTGACGTTGTTCTGAACCTGGCTCCGCCTCTTCCGCTACGTAGCTAAGATGGCGGCCGTTGAGTACGAGAAGTGAGCATCGATCCACACTTCGCAGTTTGACCGTTTTGAGTACTCCATCCGGGTCCTTTGAGTACACTTCTTTTCCCCCGATTTGAATTGGAACGCCCTACATACTCAACATACTCTACATACTTGTTAAAATGTATATAATATTTCTGATTATGGCATAGCTTCTCCCCACCCAATAAGGCTAATAAAGTAATGACTAAAAAATAAAAGCCTAATCAATGACGGAGCCCGGCGCTACTTGCAGTCCAATCAGCTTAAATGAAACCACCCGAAATCACTACACAGCACCTAACATGTTTTTTTGTTATACTTTTTTACATTTTTGTATTATTATTATTATTATTATTATTATTATTATTATTATTATTATTATTATTATTATTATTATTATTAACTTACATCGTAATATCCCACATGAAAACGTGCGTGAATGCTAGTTGGCCTCTGGAATTTTGTCTCCAACCAACTCTTTTTTTATTTTTTTTGCACCGTCACTTTCAAACTCGTTCCGTTGCCGCTGGTCCAAGTGGAAGGATGTTTAAAATGCCTGGAGGTAATTTTTGGTTTATTTGGTGAATGAAAACAATTCACCAAATAAACTTTTATTGTAGTTTACTTTTTAGGCACTCAACCCTGAAATCGTGTTTTATTTACAACAATTTTAACAGGACTAGACATTTGCGGCCAATTATGTCTACCTTTTTTCAGTTCATTGCAATGACCAGAATATTAATCTTTGTTTTTAGAGGACGTTGTAATGAACCCTAATTTGGTTTAAACCTTTATATCCTCTTTGACAAAAAAAAGAGGGTTAGGGTTAGGGTGAGACGAAAAGAAAAACACTTTTTTTCTTTTTTTTTTCTTCACAAAATCGCGCAAACATGATTTGTTTGACCCTAAAGATTCTACTTTATATAAGCACAAAAAACATTTTCCCATTTCTCCTTACTAAGGAGCGAGAGAAGACAAGAAGTTGTCATGAAAAGAAGTTTCATGACAACTTCTTGTCTTCTCTCGCTCCATAGTAAGGAAAAATTACACATACACACACACGCAAACACACCCTTATAACACCCTTGTTTGTATTGAACTTAACTTAAATTGCCTGTGATGTCAATGAAACACAACTGTCAAAATGAATCACACTTGCACATGTGTGTACATTCGTGTATGCCATTTGCTTGTGCTTCTTGTAGTTGTCTGTACTCAAATCGTTTGTATGCATATACGCTTGCACTGCTTTTGTTTTGTGTGTAAACCCTAAATAGAGCTGTTAAAATTAAACATAACAAACCTTCAAATCTTATTGCAAAAGCGCTTTTCAATCACTGCCTCTCACTCACCCAATCATTCACACACACAAACATGTAAATACCAACACACACACACCCACACACCCACACACACACACACACACAAATGCACTCTGGTTCCAGTTAACGGTTATTAAACTTGCACAAAAGTCACCTTTTGCAAGGAATCAAACCAGCGATCCCTCGATCATACCTTGTGTGTCACACACACGTGTGTGTGTGTGTGTGTGTGTGTGTGTGTGTGTTTGTTTCTCTCTCTGCATGTGTGTTGATTGTGTGTATGTGTCTGAGTGTTTGTGTGCATGTGTGTGTGTGTGTTTGCCTGCACGCTTATGTGTTTGTTTCTCTCTGTCTGCGTGTGTTGACTGTGTGTATGTGTGTGTTTGCGTGTGTGTGTGCGTGTGTGTGTGTGTGTGCGCCTGCGTGCGTGTGTGTGCGTGTGTGCGTGTGTGTCTGTGTGTGTGTGTGTGTGTGTTAGTGTGCATATGTGTTATCAATCTCTCACTGCAATCGCCACCCCATAGGATGACATTAATAGATTTGTCGAACAGCTTGCCTCGACTCAGTCTCAATTGCTGGTAAATCTAGATTACATCTCACATGAGAGCGCAATAGTAGTAGTAGTGTACACGCAGACATTTGCACCTGAGTTAAATGTGTACCGAATGCAGGCATTTAGTTCATTTGTGCGTGGACTGATGGGTAATTGTATAAAAGTGCCTGTGAGACCCACTGTGGTTGAAGGGAGTTTGTGTGAAATAGGGTGTGGAAAAGAGAAGCAGGGGAAGAAACAGGATTGACATTTTTGTGGATTTTTGGCATTGGACACAACACACCAACAATCCTCTGTTGTCTCTTAGCAACTGTTTGGCTTGATCATTGTAGTTTGTCTCCCTCCCACCCCTGTCCTGAATAAATCTCTCATGCTTGGTTTACTACATGTCTTTATTCTATGCTCCATCATTTTGCTGTCTCTTCATACATGTAAAAGATACACATTCCCATTGTTATCCCAGCATGTTAGGAATGTACAGAAGCCACACAGAAAAAATGGTGCACAGGTGCAATTACAAAATATACAGCAAAATAAATCGTTCCACACGTTAACCAGATTGAAGCCTTGACATAAAGATCTCGAAAAGTGATCTTAACCTTTGATTGGTCTTCAATGTGTATTTCAGTGTGTCTGCCTGGAGAGACCATCAAAATACCTTACATTTGCTCCACAAGTTGTTGTTGTTGCTATTAGAGAAAATCGGTCTTGCTCCACAAATCCATACAACCGACAACATAAGTGAGTATTCAGCATGGCCACGGTTCACTTAGTTCAGAGAGATGTGAGATTCTTCACCTTCTCCCGACCCTCACCCACAACATGCACTGGCAAGAACACGGCCCTTGGATAATCCTCTGCCTGATGTCATAACTTCGGTATTAGCAATAATGTTTATTTTATAAACAATGTTTTATAAACGTAATATAATAGACCTATGGTCTTCCATTCATGCACAGTATTACAATCCAACCCCTTCATTAAAGGTTGCATCAGCGATTTTTTAGGCCGAAACATAAATTATTACATTCACCTGATATTTCCTCACGATCCGCTAGCTGCCCGCCTCATAAGCCGGCCATCAAAAACCTGCGTCTCTGTGGTCAGCCTGTGCTCCGAGATCACACACAATAACAAAAGGTACTACCAACCACACCAAACCATAATAAACATTGATCCAACCAATCACCGACAAGGGGTGAGTGTTGTGATCTCGGAGCACAGGCTGCCCACAGAGACGCATTTTTTTGACGGCCTCCTTATGGGGTGGGCAGCTAGCGGATCGTGAGGAAAGATCAGATGAATGTGATTTATGTTTCGGCCTAAAAAGAAATCGCTGATACAACCTTTAACCCTAGAAAAGCATGATAAGGGACCTTTCTAAGTATTTGTTGTTGGTTCAGCCCTTGAGAAGTAGTTGGTACTACGGTGTGACCTCATGTGACCCGTTTGGAGGTTTGAGCCGTTGGATGACATGAACACTAAAACGGTGGCTCCTCCTACACTGTTTACACATTCACCGTGAGGGTTAGAATACTTTTTGGCCGACTGTTGATGACAGAGAGCTGAAATACCTTCATTGGGAATTACTTTAATTAGACATGCGGTAGGTGTTGTAGGTTTGTTGGCTTGTTTTGAAGAGTCCTTAATCGATGTGTGGGGAGGAAGGAGGGAGGGCAGTACTGCACTCAGGCAGCAGAGGGCAGGGGAGACGCCAATGTCATCGAAACCCAGCCGTCAGTTTCGGTGAGCCAGTGTCAACAGAGCGCTGCTGATAACAGCGCTCGGACAAGTGCGCTCCTAAACATGTTTGGAAGTGGAAAATGCCGACACATTTGTTTATGGATCAACAATAAAGGGAAACTAAGTTAGGGAAACTAACCAAGCTGAACACTGTTGAGTTTCATAAGTAAATAGGGCAATTCAAGTTAATGACACTCAGATTGCAAAGATCCACATTTTAATAATTGTTGTTTTTTCCTTTAGATTTGACTATATGAAACACTGTTGCCCTGAACTTTATTATTCAGAATAATAATTGTATCCCTCTGGGCTGGATACACAGGTCAGAGGCTAGATACTTTGGACTAGCCAAACTATAAACAAGAAAAGGTGGCCATTTTTATGACACACACACGCACGCATGCACGCACGCACGCACGCACGCACGCACACACACACACACACACACACACACACACAAACTAATTGTGTGCAAATCTTCCATCAGGTCTTATTATTACCGGGAGAAAAAAGAGAAGTAAGTGAATTAAGTTGGATGCGTTCAGCATGTTGGACGTTGTATTCAACAAGTAGACTGTTGGATGCATTCAACCTGTTGGATGCGTTCAGCCTGTTGGATGCAGCGCGTGCCGCGTCGGGGGCCTACCTTCTCCTCTGCGTCGGTGTGCCGGTCCACGGTGCTCAGGGCGTTCTGCACGCGGGCCAGGCGGGCCGAGAGGCAGAGCAGCAGGCTGACCACGCGCTCCAGGTCCCCGATGAAGAGGCTGTAGCGCTCCACCTCCAGGGGCAGGCAGCGCTGGCGGACCAGTGCCAGCACTGCCTCCCCGCGCGCCGTGTTCTCCTGGACCTCCGTCTGCAGGACCCCGCGGGCCTCCTCCAGCCCCCGCAGGCACTCCTCCGCGTACGACACCAGGACCCGCTGCCCCCACACCCACAGGGAGAGAGGTTTAGACATGGGTTGGATCAGGGCTTTGGGAGGTCTCCCCTGAGGACCAGGGTGGTATAATGTGGGCCTGTGAACCCCACAGGAGGAATGTGGTTCAGGAGGTAGAGCGGGCTGGCCGGTAACCGGAAGGTTGCTAGTTTGATCCCTAGGCTCTTCCTAGCAGAGTGTCCCTGAGTGAGACGCCTCACCCTGACTGCTCCTGACCAGCTGGCTGTCGCCCTGCGTGGTCGACTCCACCGTCCGTGTGTGAATGTGTGCATAAATGGGTGAATGTGAGGAAATATTGTAAAGCGCTTTGAGTGGCAACTGGTTAGAAAAGCGCTGCATAAATGCAGACCATTCATTCACAGTTTATACAAATATGAAGGACGTGAATAGTCTGGTCGATCAACTAATGTAGCATGTTTCTTTGTATAGGTCATGACTCTGTGAACCTGATGGCTGATTGATTACATTGTGTCCAGGAGATGATGGCTGGAAGAGGCAGAGTTTGGGCCTTATTCACCTCATGGCCTTCTCGGCCTCTAGATGCTAGCTAGCGTTTGAAACCAAGATGGCGGCAAGGTGAAGGAACCCAAAGGGGAGTTAATGTTATGTTTATGACGTACAGTAAAGTACAGAACACAGTATCAATATGGAAAACACCCCTGGAATTATTTTGTTACGCTTTTCCATAATACATGGCCAACCTTTACAGCTAAACCTAAACTGTAAATGTATTTTCCTGTCTCTAAATGCTGCAGAGACGAGAAAGAAGGAAAGACGAGACTATTCTAATAGTTTACCTTCTTTTCAGTGAGGTCTGCCTGGACCTGTGGATCTGAACTTGGAACATTGTCGTCGTCTTCGTCAAAAGCAGACAAAGGCTGGACCTCCGCAGCACTGGAGACAGAGATGAACATGCTACCACAATCATTACGTTCACTGCTGCATCAGGATGGCTATTCATTTGACACAATTGTATTATTTATACGTAATACATGCAGGGACATATGATTCAAATTCTAACTCTAAACCCCTTCTGGACATGCTTCCAGACAAACAACATGAGAAGTAAGTGAATTAATAATTTTTGCGTCTGCACATTTGCACAATGTGTGTTCTGCTCCATTAAAACAATGTGATTCTATTTATTTTTTGGGCTGTGAATATGAACCGAATTCCGTGCCTTGTGTGCTTTGGGCTCAACACTTTATAATGCCTGTGCTTGTTACACGATACACACACACGATACACACACACACATTGGTGTGCTCTGCTGTCAGCCATCTGGTAACCTTTGGACCGTCAGCTGGTGGACAGCATCATTTAATATGAATATGTGAGTACATGTTGTCATAAAAACACACGATTTTTTAACTGTGAGGAGAGTCAAGTTGTCAGGAATGGCCACTCTCTACGTTCCGTCATGGATCCACTAATTGTATGTACAATGTTTACGTCAACAACCATGTTGAGTGATTTCAGTATTACCGGGAGATCTACATTAGGAAAAATGTACCAAATTTTTTACATCATGTATTCACCATCTCTGTGAGAACTGTATATGGGGAATCTATAGATTAGATAATGGGAAATATATGGATTTAACGACCCCCCAAAAAACTAACTAACCCCAACTAACCCCAAACAAAACCCAACAGTCGGTTCTGTCATCACTATAACGATCACTATGACGATCTGGATGACCCCACCTCTGCGCCGGCCCCCTCTGCTCCTGCTTCTTCTTGTAGTGCTCCTCCATCAGCAGGGTGTCCTCCGACAGCAGCTGCTCCATCAGCATCAGCGCCGTTTTCCGGTCAGCCAGCGGGTACAGCGCCTTGGCCAGTGACCGGTCCGCCTTTACCACCACCACCACCAGCTCCGCCCAGCCCGGTTTCCCCGCGGGGGGCTGCTCCGAGCTCTCCGTCCCCCCTTGCGGAGCACCTCTCTCCTCCACCTCCGGTGTCGGGTCTCCTTCTGGACCCGGTGTGGCCGTGGTCTCGCTGCGGGCCTCCACATCCACAGCGGGTTGGGCCGGGGAGGCGGCGTGGGAGGGCGGCTGGAGGGGGGCAGCGTTCGGCGCTGGGGTCCCCAGGCCGGGGGACTTGGAACGGGACTCCAGTGCTTTGTCGCTGAGCGGGACGTCGTGGCTTTCCTCTGTGACAACAGGAGGAGGAAGAGGGGGTGTCGGCAGCTCGGGCTCCGTCGATACCCGACCACTTATAAAGTCCTCCTGGTTAGGATCAGGGGGCGGGGCTACAACGTGGGGTTCATCCAATGGCTGCACTGGGTGTGACGCAGATCCACTGGTCGACTTCCTGTCTCTGGGGAAAGAGAAGCTGATTAGGAGACCATGATTGATGATGAGGGGATTTGATGTTTTTATACATTTTAGTTTACCGGACCCACACCTATACCGGTTCTCACTTAATAACTTACATTCAACAACAACAAGTTTAGAATAAAGATGATGATAGAAATGTATCCTTAATAAATTAATGTTTTTTAATTATTATTATTATTATTATTATTATTATTATTATTATAGAATAGAGTTATTCTTACCTGGACCCAGGCTTGCTCTCTTTCGGGGACCTTGCCTGACTGAGCATGGACGGGCTGGCCGGGGTTGGTTTGATGTCTCTTTCTCTGGTCTCCGGTCCGTTTGATGACTGGGGGTGGGAGGGCTCACTGCCCGGTACACTGAGCCTGGCTTCGTCCCGGGTGGGCCCATGCGAGCTAGGAGTACCCGAGGGAATTCTGACCCGAGAAAAGTTGCTGGAGGCCGGGGAGGCGGATCTACTCAAGCTCTTGACTTCTGCCTGTGCCGCAGGCCTGCTCTCCTCATCCCCCCCCAGCTGCGAGGTTGAACCTGCCTTGGACGGGGTTACCCTATGGATCAACTTTTGTGGCTGGGTTCTTTCCAGGCCCAGGGTCTCCATTCTCTGCCTAGCTTGCTCCAAACCCTGGAGATGGGCCATCTCGTCCAGTCGTCCATCATTCAGGACAGAGGGCAGGCTCCTGTTCTCCCTTCCTGGTCTCACTGCGGGAACCCATAACTGCTCGAGCTGCTCAGAGCTCTTGCTCAGCACCGCAGGTCTGGAGCACCTCGTTGTTCCCAGCTCCTCCATGGACTTCCCCCTCTGGGCGACCACGCGGACACGCTGCTGGACCTCCAGGGCTGCCGGGCCGGCCGTGACCTCCTCAGCCGCACGCCTCGGCTCACTTCTGCCATTCATTCCCAACAGTTCAATGGTTAGAACCCAGACCTCCCCGTCCATCTATTATCATTCAAATCAATTTAGACCTTTTATTTTCTTCCATTTTCCATTTTATTGTCTAATTTTATCCAATGGACCACTGGTTTTATTCATTTTGTGTTAATGTGTATATGCATGTATAAAGCATGTGTATATACCTCTATTTCTAACTTATTTTCTAATATAGTTTGTCTTTAATGTATGTATGTGTCTTTGTGTACCATGCAAAGCAATTCAAATTTATTAGTATTATTTTTGTATAAATGATCACAGAGGATGCTATGAAATGCACTACTGGTTAAATGCCTGTAGGACAATTCAATCTTATAATGAGAGAAGGAGTGCTTCTCCTTTTACAGATGAATAGAAGAACTAGAAGAACAGAATGCTGGTTGAACTGGCTTCATTGGGACCCATTGCAAATCAAGGGGAGATGTGTAGCTTATAGAGGCACACAACCTCAGTGACCCACAGCAGAAGAAACAAACATCGGACGTTGTCTGGCAAACCGCTGCATACCTCTGGGTTTCCATAGCATCGGCCGGAGATGAATCATCCTCTGGGCCATGTGCCTGCAGAACCAACAAGAGCAGAGAAGCTAACCAGAGACTCTGTAGTCACTTTGAATCCTATAGCACTGCTGTGCAGCAGGGTACGCTGTCCTGATACATTATATATATATGTGGAAGAATCAATCCACAGACACACCAAAAGAAGAAATGTTGATCTAAACTTATTCTGTGTTTTACCTGAAATGCATATGGTATGGATCTAGAGCGGTTCCTGAAGAGGTCTGCGGGTTCTGTCTGGCTCAACAAGCTCTCCACAGACGCAGACTTTCCTTGAGCACTCTGGCACTCCTTCATGCTGGGTTGGCCACTACCTTGGACCAATCCAGAGTGAGCTTGCTGAGCTGAGAAAAACTGGGCATATCTGTTTGGACAAAAAAACCAAATTGAATTGGCCTTTGCTCTACAAAGGCCAAAGGTTCATGACAATATTCAAGATTGTGATCATGATCAATTTTAAACTTTTTCTTTAATTTCTTTCCCTCACCTGATGGAACTGCTGGAAGAGTCAAGGATGCGGCCTGCTGAATGCGGCCTGTTAAGTTTCTTCTTGAACCCCTGACTGCCTGTACTTGCAGGAGACTTGGCCGCCCACCCAACTGGCTTCTCCCCAACAGAGTGCCTCTGTCTGGGGGGAGGTGGTAATTGAGGCCCAGGCTGCTGGGGCTCAGCAACTTTGTGGCCCGTCTTGCGTTCAACATACTCAACCAGCGCTTTGTGCTGAAGGTTCTTGAGGTTTGTCTTTGAGAGATTGGAAGCAGAAAAGGCTCGGCCTCGTATCTCAAAGATCTTCCTCCTGGCTGCAACAAACCCTTGCTCTCCATGCTGTCCTGGTTCCTGTGTTGCGGGACATTCAGCTGAGATGAAGTGTTCCAATTCATTTCCAAGGGAACTGCAAGATGAATGGTATGTGGAGTCACCCAGCTGATGGAGCTTCTCGGGTTCAGAGAAGGACATCTTCTTCTTCTCTTGAGTCAGGCGTTTCCTGCAGCCAATACGAGCCACTTGGGGCTGCGCCACATTCAAAGGTCTTCCATTTTCCCTTTGACCTTCTTCATCCTTCTCTTTCTCCATAACCTCTTTTTTGATGCTCCCTATCTCCATCTCCCCTGATGTTATTGACGGGGTCAGAGTTTCTGTTGACGTCTCGGAGTCCTGTGAAGCACTGAAATAATGCATCACCGACGGCCGCAGCTCAAGTCTTTTCTCATTGATCCGGTGGGGCAAGGACAGCTGGAGGTCCCTGCGTTTAAACGACGTCTCCCTCAGGACTTTAGACTGGGCGTCCTTCAGCTGTTCCTTGTAGTATTTCTGAAATGAGTCGTCCACCGTGTTGCAGGCATTCGAGATCACCTCCCCACCGGCATCTGCAACGGCTTCGGTCGGGAGAGATCTATCCTTGCTGCGTGTGTTAATGTCTTTACGACCAGCTTTGTTAAAGGTCGGTTCTTCGCCTTTAACATTGATAAAAATGTCATTTTTGGGCTTTAGCGCCGCCCTGCTGGCGCCAGTCAGATGGTACAGAAGTGGAGTGGTTTCCTTGTTGATTCTTTCACTCGCTACATCTCCTAGTGGTTGCCTTCTACCTTTCTTTGCCAGATCTTCTCTCTTGCAAATGTTGAGCTGGTCATTGCTCATCATTTTAGCAGCCCCTTTAGCTGGCGTTTTATTTCCTTTGAGGCTGTGACTTTCCTCGGGGCCACAGAAGAAGATGGGGTGGTTAGCCGTGTGCCGGCCCATCTCCTGACATTGTATCAAGTGCATCTGTTCTAATGAGTCAAACGTGTGGGAGGGCTGTGTTGTCATTGGATAAGGTCCATTGAATGTTGTACTCATGTTCTCATCCTGGCTCTCAAACACAGAGTCCTGCTCCTGAGACATTGGAGGGTAAACTGGCATCTTATCTGAAAGTGCTTCCGTTGATTTGTAAGGCCTGTGCTGGGTGGGCCTGAAGAAATTGTCCATGGTGCTGTGGCATCTTTCCTTCTCCCTGAGAGTGAACGTCTCCACCACGGTGGAGCTTTCGCTGCCTGCCTCAGAGGCACACGACGACACAGAGAGTTTCCTTCCACCGGTTCCTGTCTGTCTACCTGTTACAAAATAAAACTGACCCTTATGCTGGCTGCTGCTGCTAGCGGTCAAGTTCTGGCAGATACTGCTTGGGCTGGAAGACCTGTCCGGCTCTGGGATCAGACTTTGCAGACTCTCTTTGGCGGAGTGCGCCCTTTTGCGATAGCGATCAAAATGATTGTTGCCTTTGTTTGTTAACTCACTACTCCTGGTCCGCTGTCTGTTCTTTTGATTCTCCATTTGGTTGGTGCCCTGCACTGCTGGTTTGTTAAGGAGGCTTGCTGATATTTGCTGCTGCCCCAATTTGCTCTGATGGGCGGGGATAATGTGTTCCGAGTTTGAGAAGTTGACGTCATGGCGTTGAGGTGGAGGACGGTAGCTGGGGGGCTGGTGAGACTGCGGCGGTTCCTGCTGTGTTTCCCGCCAGTCCCCGTGGACTAGGTCCGGGGCGCCAGGCTCTGGATCAGCCGTATGCTTTGATTTGAAAGCGTCTTGAGGCAGGGTCGATGGGTGGAAGTGACTGAGGGGCGTTTGCTGAGTCCGTGTGCGTAGTGGCTGAGGTTGGGGTTTAGTACCCTGATGGTGGCCTCGGCTGTTCT
>OMLJ01091779.1:0-10945 GCA_900302595.1 Gadiculus argenteus
TTGACTGTGGGTGTGAAATAATTCAATAAATGAATGTGGAAAGCTCACAGACACCAAACGATGCAGTAATTACTGTTGTTAATCATCATTCTGGAAGCCTCAGTATGGTTCAGTAATTGTTGAACATGCAAGAGCAGAGATTAATACACTTTGAGCTAGAGAGTAAGCGTGCGTGTGAGAGAGAGACTAAGACTCAAAGAGAGAGCGAGAGAGAGAGAGAGAGAGAGAGAGAGAGAGAGAGAGAGAGAGAGAGAGAGAGAGGGGATAGTAAAGAGAGTCAGATTAAATTATGAATTACTGTTGTTTCACACATGCACACACATGTATGCACTAACGCACACACAGATACAGAGCCAGCACATAAATAAAACATTGTCTGGTGCTGCTCCTTTGTTTTCCCGCAGCAAGTGTGAAAGTGTAACATGTGCAACACCTGAAGACCACCAGGCCTACTGAAGACCACAGGTCTACTGAAGACCACAGGTCTACTGAAGACCACAAATCTACTGAAGACCACCGGGTCTACTGAAGATTCCAAGCCTACTGAAGACCACCACCTAGTGACCTACAGGACATGGTGCTCAGACCACAGGCCAACTGACCTACAGGACATAGTGCTACGGTTTTTTTTTTTCTACTGCTATTCATTTTTAAGCTTATGGTTTGAAGACTATTGATAATATTTATTATATATTGGATGAGGAATATCTGGAGTTCTACGTAGATTTGACCTTCAGAAGGTCATTGGCCCAAGCATGTGTCAGGCCACAAGTCGATTAAGAGTCAAACACATGTTTTCAGCAGCTAAAGCCATTTGCAGCAGCGTTAATGAACTGGTAATATGTTGATGTGTTCAGAACCACAAGGCATCGAACTCCCTGACTAATGGATGTTGTTCAGCCCTGACACAACTTCAGGCCTTCTTACAGCAATTCATAACAAGCAATAAGAGAAAGATATGTCTGCCCTGGAAGTCAAAGACAACAATAGATCAACATGCAGTTAATGTACTGCAACAGTCCAGCAGCAGTTTGCAGTTAAAATTAGTCAAAGTTTACTTTGAGGACGACCCATGCACCATGCAGGACACATATTGAAACTTCTCCCTAATCTCCCGTTCTGTATCTCCTCCTCGAATGTGCGACCAGGGAATGAAACGTATCACAGTGTCAATGAAGCTTGTCATGAAAATGCAAATTGGATTTGGGAATTTCATTTCCATCCCACTAATTATCTGATGCTCCTAAATGATACTGGGTGCAAACCAGAAATTAATAGTCAAGACAAAAAGAAAATGAAAACAAACACAGGAAATGAGTAGAATGTGCCTGCTACCTACTGCTGAGCTAGCAGCGGTTAGCGTGCAAGACACGCCCTTCATCACCAACCCCACTTGTCCTGATTCCAATGTAAAATAAATGAATGCAATAAAATAAAAAGAGAATTAATCTAAATATCGGACATTTACATCTACAAACAAAGTGTCACAATATTGAATCAAACATTAAGGAGGTGGGCACGACTGACACAACAATTGTCAAGAATGGATAGCAGAGATAACCTTGGTTAAGTTGCTGAATTTGTGAACAATGGTTGTGTTGGAGGGGGGGTGCTGTAACCCTGGCTCAGGTGTTGGCATCACGCACATAACCAGGACACACATGCCTTCATCCATCTGCTCAGCACACAGCTGCTTCATTAGGTAGCTCTTCTACATAGTTTTTCATCTAAGAGTGTGTTGTACTCCATCTGAGAAAATAGTCGATGACATGGGTCTCTTTGATCCACTGAAATCTTTGCTTTAGACCCAACAGATCAATACACACCGATGTGTACATTGTGCTGATATGATGCCATCTGAAAGAATACAAGCTGTTTGGATGCATGATTGTAATGTTTGGAAGTTTGTTTTATGTATTTTGGTATTGACTATAGAGGAGATTGTCAGAACTATATTACTGCAGATCAATGTTGGGCTATTACCGTGGAACAAGGAAAAAGAGAACTCAGCCAAATCGATGAGGGCCCATTTTCTCTGCGACTCTTTCAAAGCCTAAAGCTGTGTTGGTTGTGTGTACCTAAACCATATGGCTTCAGTTCTCTAGATTCATAACCTCATATACACTGTGTGCCTGTGCAGGGGCTGGGGTAATGTGTCTCATTATGCTAGTGCCTTCAGGGACAGCGTTTTAAGTAGAAAATTACATATAAGAGACAAAGGGAAATTGGTTATTCAATGGCGCTAAATTGTCGTTTGGATTATAGATTGAGCGTTAATTACGTTCTCTATCTTTCAATGACCTTTTGAATACGGATGTTGATTGAGTTAGGCATGTGCAGTGGAATTTGTATTTACTTTTTCAAGATACACATATTTTATACAGATGGAAAATATTTAAATAAAGTATTGAATAAAGGCGGTATTAATTCCTAAAATAGCATACCTGATCGTTTTAAATAGTTTGCTATTCATACAAACCTAATCTCTTGGTTTTGTTTTATTTTGTATTACCGGTACATTTAAATGCAGATAACTTAGCTGCCTCATTTACAATCAACTTCATGAATCAATGGCACAGCTAGTGGCTTTGTCCATTGTGCTGACTTATATTTCTTTGAAGTGTGAAGTGAAGTGTTCCTAAAGTTCTTCAAAGAGATTGAGTCATAATGAATTGGTCTTGATCAGACCTTAGTCTGTGAATGTGAGTGAATTGCTGCTCGAACTAAAATCTATTACTTTGTCTCTTACAAATCCATTCAAAGTAAATATGTGAAATACGTTTGTTTTTCTAACATTTATATTGAATATACTAAGTGAAGGAATTTCAGAGACTCCTTCCTTGCCTCCTTTATTAATCAGAATATTATTTTTAACTTCCCTCAAGCTATTATTTTTCATAGAGTAGATCATGAGAGCTGTCAGTGAGGAGCATCTCCATTCTACCTCGTTTACACAATGCCAACCTTTGTTTGTTCCTTTCCTCCACTGGATTGTTAGAGTTGACACCGCCCTTGTTATCTGAGTTACATTATCAGTCTAATCTGCCTTTAATTTGACATACTTTTGAACACTATTCTATCCAAAGTGATTAACGTTAACGTCTAGCATTAAGCAAGGAGCAGGGGTCTTGGCCTCAATGCCTGGAGGACTTTGGGGTTCTAACCGACACCCTTTTGGCTGGGAGTCCGACACCCCACTCCTATGCTGCCAGCATCTGTTAGCATCTCTACCGTATCCAGAGAGCCAATTATAATGCAGGCTTGTAAATGGTAAATGGACTGCATTGTATAGCACTGCCTGTGACCAGAGGCAACTCAAAGTGTTTTACAATTATTGCCTCACATTTGCTCATTCGTACACATCCACATTCCTCACAATGATGGCGGAGTCTGGGTCTTGCTCAGCGACACTTCGACACTTAGCTACCAGGAGCCCGGGATAGAACCAGCAACCTTCAGCTTGCCAGACAATCACTCTACCTCCTCAGCCAGTGCCGCCACACAAATTTTGGGGCTCGGCTGACCCAATAAGAACGTTCAGATCTGATGCTCAACCTCACATTGATGTGAAGAATGTCTCTAAAGCTTTTATTTTTCTAGTGGAAGAATCATTGTCATAAAGTCACCAGTACTTCAGTTAACATCATTTGGAAATGTGGCTGGGACCTTTAGATTGCTTCTTTTCAAGGCACTTTTGTTTAATTGGCTTTGTATGATTACATAGATTAATCAAAATCGAATTTGGCGATACAATAGGGATAGCGATTGTGAATAAAATCAAATCCTGACCCACACCAGTACTGTGTATCTATGACATGTGTTTCTTTGCATCTTTATATCCATTCCCATTAGCCTTTATACACAAGTGGAATTAAAGCAGTATAACAGCATCAAAGGCTCCATTTAGCATGTATTTTTGGCTGTGACTACAAGGCCCTTTCCCTGTGCGTCGCTCAGCCTGACAATTACTGTGTTGCGAACACAAAATGCTCCAAATTAAAGTTTGCCTGTTGAACGGCCCGCATTCATCAACAAAGCTAGCTGAAACGTGCTGCGCTATAAAGGGTGAATAATGCCAGAGAAACCAAGCCCTAAGTGGATTTTCTGCCTGCTCTCTCAACATGGCACTCACACCAGAGAGCCCATTTGAAGTGTTAAGTCCTGGAAACATTAATCCCTGTAATTTCAGCTGTGGCGTGCCTCCTCTGTCAGGTACATCAGGGCTGGTGATGTAGTAAAGCAGCGAGGACGCCCCCGTGTTGTCCGCCGTAATTAGACTGCCATGTGTTCGTCCTTACGAGGTAAAACATCACTTGCTAAATGAAGGCCTGTCACACTTTAATTGTCTCCACCGAGACAGAGAGCGGCAGAGAGAGGAAGGAGGGAAGAGTGATGAGAGGGAGGAAGACGGAGGGACTGGGAAACCAAGGGATTAGTTTTTTTTAGAGTACAACACACGCTCACTGAGTCACAGTGGTATCAGAGCTGTGAAGCAGCAGCTTGAAAAGAGATTTACACCGATGTTGGAATGGTGACAGTGTGCTACTTTCCTTGAAATGGACTGGATCTATGGAGTTTATTTATGTATTTGGTGTATTTGAGGGTTGGAGGTTGAATTGAAGTTTGCAACTATTAGCAATGGCTCGGTGTGCTGAATGAAAAGACAGCCGTGTGACAACAGTGTGATAGGGGTGTGAAATGGAAAGAAAACAGTCTCACAGCTTGTCTTAGCGGATCTACGGGGAAGACACCTGCATCATTCTGTTGTTTTGTTTTGTTGATGTAAAGTGGCACGGCTGGGATGCAGCGTGCAGAACACAGAACTACCTGAATCCATCTAAAGTTTTGGGCCAGGCTGTTGAACTTTGTAGGTCTGTATCGAAAATACCTCGGAGAGGTTGTGTTTGTAAGAGGAGTCCATACACACAGTGCTGGGGCTGGTATTACAACAGAACAGAATGTGGCAGAATTCACACGGTGAGCTGGGAGGGATAAGTGCATTCCGCAGATGCTGAAAAAACTGAACAAAGGACAGAAGCCAATGAATCAAGTTCCTCCTCCAAGGGCATGCTTTAGCAGCTGTACGAGGCAGACAATACACACACACAAGTGTTTCTGAATCCTTCCTCCTACACCAAAGCCCTATGTGGGCCACAGGAAGACGAGCGCGGCTCGCAGAAGGGACGCTAATGGAGGACGCTGTGAGCGATGGGGAGGGAGCAGCTTGGAGACGGTAATGTCTTCATTTCTGCCGTATTGACGTCTTTAAAATGGAGCCCATCCTTGGCACCTGGGTGTAAGTCGAGCCGTCGGAAAAGAAGCAATTACCTGCTCAGAGCGCGTGCCTGCCCGGGCCTTGAGGGATTTGATCACCAATTAATCACAAAATCCCAAAAAGGCGCTATTCATCACCAGCTAATGGTTCCTTCACTGATGAATTATTTCCCCCCAAAAAAGCAAAGCTAAAAGAGAATTCAGTTCCTGCTAAAGACCAAATAAAACCAAACATAATTTTGAGGCCAACCTCATTGCTTCAAATGTCTGTATTATTTCAATCTTTTTTATATGTATTTGTTTTGCATTTATTTTAAAGTAATTAAATATTGAAAAATTCACCAGCTGTTTAACTACACATGCTCTGTCCTATAGACCCTAAGGGTCTGATGGGATGGCATTATACACTGTTATCCATCAGAATAACAATATCAATATTAATAGTATTAAGAGGAATTTATTGAAGGTTTTCATTTCGCTAACATTTTAATATGCTATATTGTAGTCTAATTAGATTCACCTATTATAATCCAAAACGGATAAAACATTCCTTTGAAGCTCCATCTGATTCAGAGCGCGCTGCAGAGTCGTCCCAGGGCTGCGGAGTCGTCCCAGCGCTGCAGGACATCGTCCAGCTGCCGCAGCGATGTTCTGCAGCCCCACGCCGACCCCTCCTAGGGGTCAGGAACAGAGGGGGGGGGGCTGCGTCACGCTGCCGTCTGGAGGGAGAGGACCCTGCGACCGGTGTCCTCATTCCTTCCCTGGGCGTGTTTATTATTATATTTATTCTGCAGGCAGGCAAACCCGTCAGCCCTCCGCTGCCCCCCCCCCCCCCCCCCCCCCATGCCGAACACCACCAACACCACCCTCCTCCATTTGTCTTTGGGTGGATGCGGGCGGTGCTGCCTCACGCCTCACATGACAAAGCGTGTGGGACTTAACAAAGGATAAAGAAATCAGCATAATCCTGCAATGTAAAACGCAGCACAGCTCTGTGTGACTTTAGACACAATGGAGGAAAGAGCAGCAGAACCTGGCCCGGACTCAAACCCACAGCGAGCGCATTTAGAGAGCAGAGGTGTCTCTGGAGGAAGCAAATATGTGTTCAGCCCTGGGTTCTGCATCATAAACGGCTCGTCACTAAGCAGCTACTGTACTCACACCCTCCCTGGGATCGCTGGTCGTAGGGCCGTAGGATGGCCTCCTGTTGAAGAGTGGTATTGACAGGAGGGATGTTCTGAGATCCATTCTAACCCCATTGATTACAGTCATGTCCCACCGGCCCCCCCGGTGGAGCCTCGCCTGCCTCTGCACCTCTGCTCTCCAACCAGCAGTGGCTGATGAATGGCCCTCTCCTGCGAGGGCTGGGGACGTGCTGTACCGGGCCAGGGTATAAATCAGCTGAATTGATCAATTAGGGGGACAGAATAAATACAGAGGTATTGTTGTTTACATGCCTCTTTATGTTGCAGGTTTCTCCACTGAAAGATATCACTGCTCACAGAGCACTGAGCAGACAGGAGGTTAGAGGAGTCATCCTTTAGGAAGGTAGAAACACGCACTATCAATAACACCTGCATGCAGACACACACGTACACACACAGCACACTCTGCATCTCTCTCTCACACGCATTCACACATACAGGAATGCACGCACACCCCCCCCCCCCCCTTTGAACAGCGACACAGACACACAAAACAGGTCTTTGTTTTCATCAGCATTTACTGTATACACATTCATTAAGTCCAGAGTCAATGGATGTATTCAGTGTTTTCACAAACTGATAATTGGTGTTTTTTGTCGGCTAGCAAACAAGATAATCATCCCAGAGGATGCAGAGACAAAGTGGAAAAATACGGACTCACAATTATTAGAACTAAACAGGTCACCTCATCAGAAGTTTGGAGAAAGTGCTGCGATGAAAAGTTGGCCAAACATAATTAATCGTCTGGAGCCCAGAGAATTGGTGCAGTTTGGACTTGTGTTTACTATTGGTCACCTGGTACCAGGAAGCTTGATCATAGAATTGAACTGTATTTAAATACGTATATATATATATAATTTATTTGAAGACGCATCGTTATCCTAACGTGAATCCACACGACCACATCATTACCGAACGTGACTAAACCCTGGTTGTCATCTTTAATAATAACTCCAGGGTGGGGTTGCAGCTTTGTGAGGTAGCGTGACGACGCTATATTGACTTTTCTCACTCCAAAAGGTCACTCATTAAAACTATTTCAAAATGCTCCAAGATCAAGGCAATCGGCTCGGAGAAACCTGCTGTGGTGGCTACTTGGATTTCAGTGGGTTGCACTTTTGTGAGAGGACTTGTCAGACCACAGCGAAGCAAATCACCAAGACAGCAGGTAGGAGCACACCTCTCCCTACAGCCGGGGAACTGCAGTATTCATTAATGCATTCATCCATACGGCGAGGGCTGTCTCCACCAGCACACCGCTAAATGTTAAAGAGAGAATTGTGATTAGTAAGAAAAGACACTCAGCTGAGTCTGCACTTTTTTGAAATAGTGCCAAAGGCTTTTATATTTCCTTATTATGGAAATCCATGGCCATTCCTCTGCTCTTCATCCACTCATGCCGTGGGTTTACAGAAAATGTTAGCGGTGAAACTGCGATGGGTCAATGAAGCCACGAAGCAGCAGGAGAATCAAAGTGCAACATTACATTGTCCCTCAGTTCAACCTCAACCAATCGCAGGCTTTAATATTTTATCAGGCATGCCCTTCACGCTGGGTTGAGAGGTGATCTCATCTCAAAGTCATATGGCCAACGCAGCACCGTCGAGAAGGCTGGATTTATTATCAAGTGCATCAACTTCAGATTTCTAACCTGCCTTTGATCTTCTTTCATTAACTCTTCAGGATCCCTCTTCAGGAGGTCACGTCTGCCTTTTTTCAAAGCAATACTTTGCTTGTGGCAGGAATAAAAGTCCCACATCCCATAAATATTTATTTAAGAACCCTTCTCTCAACAGCTTATTGGGCTTCCATTGAACATCCTACCAGAACGGATCCTAGAGTGATGTCTGTCTCTGATAAGACAGCAAGTGGCAATAATTACAGGGGATTAAATGTGTCTTTGCAACAGATTGAATGCTTTCCTCCGCTGAAACGTGTCCCTCAAATATTGCCAACGTGCCGTATCCCACCCATCTCATCTCCGCCTCCTTCCTACCTCTGGACACATTCGTCCAAAACAGTGTCATTACCCAGAATTCCTTTTGGTTATCAACCAGAACCATCCAGACGTTGCAGTAGCTGTCCAACATGTTGGAGCAGCATCTCCATGGCATCCGACGCCGAGTCGCCGACAGCCCGGGGCTTGTCACTCGGGAGGAGGAGAGGTAATAGGAAAAAAGGACAGCGAGTCCCGGCAAGACAGCAAAGTGAGGTACACAGCGATAGCACAGCGAGGGAAGAGGCAAGAAATAAAGTCTGAAACAATTACAGAGGAGGCCTGGGGAACACGGAAGATGGAGCGAGAGGGACGGAAATCAGAGAGAATGGAGCCGTATGTGGCTGGGGAGGACATGGGGAGGTTCACTGGATGTAGGTGAGTCGTCCAGTGGGGAGGACTTGTTCACTGGATGTAGGTGCATCAAGAAGTAGAAGCCAGGCTGCAGGGCTCCACATGGACTGAAGAATATATATGCCTGCCAATATCACTCACATCATTTGACATTACATTGAAGGATTGGGCCGAGTTCTGAATGCAGAGCAATGAGCCAGGTACGTGTGTGTGTGTGTGTGTGTGTGTGTGTGTGTGGGGGGGTCATTAAGTTGAATCGAGCGCAGACTCAAACAGCCTTGAAATTACAACCTTTTATATGATATGCATTTGGATTAAAATACAGACTTTTACATCATTTTAATTGTAGCAGAAACACTGCAACAGAACAATGTGGTGTTGAAACCATGCAACAATAACAATAACAAACACACAAGGTAATGAAAAAATAACAGCACCATATCTCACACATCTGCAACCTCAACCCGCAACCACAGCTTCACTCCTGCTGCGCATGAAACCTCCAGCCCTATTCACACAGCCGCAGGGGGGCCGCGTCGGGCACTGAGCCCCCAGCACGTCAAATGACATCCGCCGCACCGCCCCGTCTCGTCATTCTAATTGGAAAGGCGGGGGACTGTTTGTCAGGAGGCTCTGCGTTCTCGTGCCCATTGTGTCAGTCCCCTCCGACACACATTAGAGTGTTCTGTGTTTGACTCCGTCGGAGGTGACTGAGGTGCAGTGCAGTCGCTCTCCTTCAGGTCCTCGCTTAACGGCCGTACTGACTGGCAAAGTAAAGAGTCAGAGAGAGTTTGACACCACCAGGGTGTATGCACGTAGTGTACACACTCTTCAAAGGAGAGGAATATAGGAATACTCTCCATACAGCAGGAGCTAAAGTAAGCCTGCTCTTCACCTGAGGTCTCCCATGCCAGCGTTACGAAGTACAATATCCAGAGTAGTATTGTTGGTGGTGAACAGGCGCAGCATATTGACCTGTGTATCACTGTTCTACTGTTACTCTAATACAGGTATGTTGGGTTTATATGAACTATTATAGTCAATTATAATAATATTGACTATAATAGTTATAGTCAATTATATTGACTATTACTGGCTATTGACTATATTATCTAATTTAATTTATTTTAAAGGAGAATTGCACACTATTTTGTACACATACACAAACACATGCGCAACTTATACACATGCTTATCCAAAGTGAGATGATGTCCACCCAAGGAGAGACTTGGTATCCACATCAGAGTGAGGATGGCTCCCAGGATGCTGGGAAGGAGGAAACATGCCCTCCGCCGGGAGGAACTGCTACTCGTTGGCCCCCATGATGAGTTCAGAGGAAAACGATGTACCTCCTTTGTCTGCTCAGAATATCCGCCCACAGCGAGTGTACAGGGCAGGGAGGGATGGAGAGGAGGAAGAGTAGAAGGAGGAGCAGGAGTAAAGGGTGTGGGAGGGAGGGGAACATTGACTTTAATCTTCTTCCATTGAGCTGCTGTGATTTGGGCGTCGATTAAACGAGCGGCAGACGACCTGCTCGCTTCTCTGCTCTCTTCCTGCCAGGTGACCACGGTGGCGCCGCAGCTTCTGTTCTACAGCTGAACTCCTCCGTGGAGACGCGTCTGACGGAGGGATTAGCGGAGGTCCTCTCCCGGTGGGCAGCGCTTACCTCAGGCGTGTAGCGGCCCGACGGCACTCCCTCCGACGTGTCCGCCGGGCCACGGGGGAGCCGTCTCGGCCGCCGCTAAACCATCGCCTGTCTGTGTTCTGTGTGTCTGCATATTTTATGCCTTTATGCTTTTTTTGTGTGGCGTGCCGTCGTGGTGGAGCCTGCTGGGAGGCGTGTTTGATTATGTATGCATAACAGACTGCCACAGGACATGTCCTCTGTCCTGTGAAGAGGCTCTGAACACGTTCAACGTCTCTTCCTGCCGGCGCAGACAGCTCGCCGCCGTGGGCAGCGTACAGGTGTGTAGCCGCGGCGCCTCGGACCGTTTAACCGGGACAACGCGCTCTTCTAAGAGCGAGGCAGCTAATGAATGACCTTGTGTAACAACTATGTTGTTCTTCTGTCAGGCCTAATCTAATTAAATCCCCCTTCACACATTATTAATGCAAG
>OMLJ01091796.1:1703-11710 GCA_900302595.1 Gadiculus argenteus
CAGGCTCTTAATACCAACCCCACCAGCACCCACCCTCTCCGCCTCCACCCCTGTCTCTTCTGCACCGGCTAGGATGGCAGGTAGACAAAACACACGGGCACCTCTTTTTTTCCTCCCAATTACATTCCAATAGAGTGGCGAGGAGACGCAAAGCCTGCGCGGACAAAGGAAGGAGGATGAGGGTGAGATGGCGATCAGTGAGGTGTAACACTGAGCGGGGATTAGCTCGGCCCCGGAGCCAGACGGGACGCTCTCTATCTGTGGCCTGGCCCCCCCGCTCAGTCTGTCCAGAGAAAGACGCTCTCGTATCTGTGGCCTCTCTCAAAAGACGCTCTCAAAAGTAAAGAGAGCGATCTGGGCTTCTACCTCAAAAATCAGCAAGCGCAACACTTGAGCACTTCACAGTGTTCTCTGTGTGTGTGTGTGTGTGTGCGTGCGTGCGTGCGTGCGTGCGTGCGTGTGTGTGTGTGTGTGACACCATACACAGGAGTGTACACGCATCTCCAGGGTGTGGACGATATCGCCGCACTTGAGGGGCAGAACACAGTCCATTCGTCTTAGGTTTAATCCGTTGTGCGACGTGTTGTGTTACAGTGACAATAAGATTGTTACAATAAGATTGTGTGCGAGTATTGTATCTGTCGCTGAATTCCATCTTAATATATATAAAGCCCCGTTATTAACTTCACATTTGGAAAAAATCCATATCTTACACTGTAATTAAATATTATTCAGTTGGAAAATGTAGTATTTAATTCCATCAAATCTGCACCGTATTTAACAGGGTACATGCGGAAAGTAGGCTTTTACAGTATAAATGATAGCCTTACATTGTTAAGCCCCATTAATCATATCGCCATTTTGTCCCCTTAATACCCCGTCGTAACAGGCATTGTGAGGCAGAGAGCTGCAGGCAATCCTCCGGCTTTGGTGTCAGTGGCCCCCAGGCTCCGTGTCTTAACATGTCGTTAGCCTTACAAACGCGGTGATTTCCTCAGCGTATTCCCCTACTATGCTAATGTCACCTTTCCCCTTTCCCCCCCCCCAAAAAAGATGAAAGACGTAAGATTAGCGAATAGTACAAAAGAAACATGAGAAGGTCAAGACGAGGGGGCGAGAGGCCGTGCTTTACCAGTTATCTGGTGAGAAAACGGTCTCAGTGAAGCGGCTGTGTATACGTTGGTATATACAAACTGTCATAAAGGGGCGAAATCAAAGTGTGGTGTAAAAGAGAGAGCTGGTGTCGCTCGCTTTACGCTGGGTCGATGAGAACGGGATTTGATCATCGGTCTCGTCATTGGAATGGACAAGGAGAGTGTTTCTTTTTTAAATATCTTAACGGTTGAATTGTGAACGGTCCCAACATTGGAACAGAGTAAAGGGTGTAAAGAGAATTCTTTAATTCTTTAATAAGTGTTGTGTTTCATTTGGCTCAGCGCTGCGTGTTACCTCTTCCACTTGGTATTGAGGGGACGCTCATAATTCAAAGTGACACACCAGAAGGAGGTATAGTTTGCACAATAACGGGTGTGTCACAAAAGCAGCAGTTTTGTGGTAAAGAAAATAAATAAAGACGCTCTGTAAGCTTTTCGGAATGTACGACATTTCTTAGGATTTGTCTAAAGAACAGAAAAGCTAATAAAAAAAAATTGGGGAATGGGAGAAAATAATGTAGCCATAATGATGGGCTGTGAGCAACTTTTAATGGCAATGGATGAAACATAACTGCATTGTTGCCATGTCCTTTCTTCTCCGTTCCCCTCAGATGACAGCTTCATGAGCTTCACCAAGCACGAGCCCGTTGGCGTGTGTGGAGCCATCATTCCTGTGAGTGAAGACTATTCTGTTTTTATGAACAATTTGGTGTAATAATGCTCATTCATAATACTTGTATTTGGCTATGTGTCAGAGATTTAATCATTGAATACACACTGCTTGTGTGTGTGTGTGTGTGTGTATGTGCGTGTGTGTGTGTGCGTAAGTGTGTGTGTGTGTGTGTGTGTGTCTGTGTGTGTGCATGCATGCGTGCGTGCGTGCGTGCGCGTGTGTGTGTTTGTGTGTGCGTGTGTGTGTGCCTGTTGTTTTCAGGTTGTCGTCGGAGACAACATTTTCTGTAATCCTATCCGGTCTGAGCTGCATAAAGACACAGCTTGTTTTACAACGCTGAATATTAAAATAGAAGTTTATAACTCTGGGAAACGGAATACAGGGCAACAGTATCTGGACTCTTGTGCCAAGCATCAGATAGACCCACACAGCTCGAACAGTACAACCACATCATTATGATACCCCAAGCACTCAGCTGTGGTCTGGCAAGCCCGTAACAAAGACCTCATCCCCAACAGAGGGCTGCCACCACACATGGGCCTAAGTGCCCAGGAAGGGTAACAGCGCTAACATTTCCTCTTAACCTCACAAGCCGTTGTGCAGTTATCAGAAACGATCCCTTTACCGTCTTTGACAGAAGACACCTTCTCTCGGCTAAGTCCTCAAGCGAGGATTACTCTTAACAACAAGTAACAGCAGCCGGAGTTGTTTGCGGGCTCGGTGTACTCTCACTCAATGCAATATATGGTAATGTTGTGGTTCTTTTTGTAGCGACATCAGTTTTAAGGTGGGGCGATGTTCATGTTTTTTTTCCTCTGCGCGGTCTCAGGTTCCCCTCTGTCATATCACAGACAGACCAGAGTGTATCATTTCTACATCTTGACAGTGTACGGCCCTTTACGTATCTCGCCGCATAAGCCTATATTCGCTTATGTTGCTTTGGCAACAAAGGAACAAAACGGCTGTTGTTTGACAAGGCAGATTATATCATAAAAAGTGAAATTTATACTGAAGGACATTGTGTAATTACTAAAGGTACCACTGGCACACGCACAGCATGACTCATTGTCAGAGGAAACCTCTCTCTCCGTCGAAACTCCCTTAATGGCGAGGACTGTTTCCAAAAAACGCTGGGAAAGTGAACAATGACATAACACAATCATCCAGTGCGCACACATACTGCTGCGTGATCTGGGTTTGAGTGCCCAATTATCTGCCCTTTTGTGGGGCCACATGGGAAGCAACCCCGACTTGGAAGATATCTCGCGTCAAACGATTTCTGTTGAGGCTCACTTACAAATTTGTTTTATTTGCCGTGAATCAGAACACAAGTTTTAACAATCGGCCCGCGCCAACATGCTGATGAACGATAATATCATTCAAATGTTGGCTCATTATCCACAATCTCAACTTCAATAACCTGTGATGACTTCAATAACCTCAAATGTCTGGACAATGTTTTAACGAGTGGCCTACATCACTGCTTGTGCTTTGAACCTTTTTCTCCGCAGCCATAGAGCAGTTTGTCTTTACAGCGTGAGCTAATATGTTTGTATGATGGTTTTTTCCCTCTTTTTTCTTATGTCGCTGCAGTGGAATTTCCCCCTGTTGATGTTCATGTGGAAGATGGCGCCGGCTCTGAGCTGTGGCAACACAGTGATCATCAAGCCGGCGGAGCAGACGCCACTCACAGCCCTGCATGTCGGTGCGCTCATCAAGGAGGTCAGCCCCGCAGGATCTGTGTAGCCTATAGGAAACCCACAGACAGCTGACAGGATCTGTGTAGCCTATAGGAAACCCACAGACAGCTGACAGAGCCAGACCCTGGCCTGGTTCTGAGGGGGAAGGAACACTTTAGCTCTGCCTACATCCCACTACTCGACATTAAATGACATTATGTTTTGTGTTTCCACATAGATGGTTTGCTACAAAGTCATTATTTCCCTCTGCGTTCATTGCAGGCTACTGCATTATGGAGATGGGATATTATTTATTGAGAGATTAATGATTTCTTTACCAAGAGTCTCCTGGCCAAGTTAGGCAGCAGATATTAAGCATCCTGTTACAGAAAAAAAAAAAAAGTAAAGATAGATAGAGAGAGAGAGACAAGTATAGATAAAGAGATATATCGACAGGCAGGTCTGTGTGTGTATGTGGGTTAAGGGATGTTCTATTAGTGATTGCCAGCGGTTCGTTTTCTAACCCTCCCATGGTTGTGCTGCCAGGCGGGGTTTCCCCCAGGGGTGGTCAACATCCTGCCGGGCTTCGGGCCCTTGGCGGGAGCCGCGCTAGCCAGCCACATGGACGTGGACAAGGTGGCCTTCACCGGCTCTACAGCGGTAGGTAGAGGTCTATGTTAATAAGGATGTTATGGATAATTTGAGTTCTGCATTTGTTTTGTTCATATCTGTTTGGAATGGGGAAGAGCAAGGAGCCTTTTCCATCACTGAACAGGTTGATTCATATTTCATATCTTTTTGTGTATCATCACTAATAAATCAATTGGATTTACTCCGGTTAGCTCTTCTACCACTGTGCCTCCACTGAGAAACGAGTGAACAAGCCAAGTGACTGCAAACATACTGTACATTCACAACCAGAACCATGAATAGGATTTAAAAATACATTCACAACCGCAAACACAACATCGACTGATGCAGCCAACAAAAAAAACCCACAACAACAAAAGTTTAAAAAGTCTTAAGTCCACAGCTCCAGTCAGTCAGCGCAAAAGAAGGACGGCCTCACATCCCGCTAAAGCACAGCCCCTCTTGATCACTGTGATAATGATCTGGTCTGACCTTCTTTCCATGTGTGTAGGTGTATGCAAACGATCAGCGGTGGTTCTTTTCCCGTGAGTAGACCCCGCGGTTAACGAGAGATTAGTGACTCCTCTTGTGCCGTCCGTCCTCGCTTCCGCAGGTCGGCCAGCTGATCAAAGAGACGGCGGCGAGGAGCAATCTGAAAAGAGTCACGCTGGAGCTGGGCGGAAAGAACCCCTGCATTGTGTTTGCTGACTCAGACCGTAAGTGATGTGGTGGCATCCCCGCCCCGATCAAAAGACACAAGCCACAAAAGGAAATGGGCTGGTGTGTGTGTGTGTGTGTGTGTGTGTGTGTAAGCGCTCATCTGTATAATAGATGTTTTCGTGCATGTGCGGCTGTCTGTGTGTGTTTCGGGTGTCGGTTTGTGTGTGAATTAATTATCTGTGCGTCTGTTTGTGTACACACACATTACACATGTAATACATTATTGTGACACCCTCGAGATGAGATGAAGATGAGGTGAGAGGCAGTAGTAGTAGGATTTTATTTTAAATAAGTACCCAATTACTTCCTCCTGCTCGTATAAATCAATGTTTGCATTTCCTTCCACATTTACATTACATTAAGGGCATTTAGCAGACGCTTTTATCCAAAGCCAACTACAACCATTCATACACACATTAACACACCAACGAGTCAACCATGCAAGGCAACAGCCAGCCTGTTGGGAGCAGCAGTTGGGCTAATCCGCCTTGCTCAGGGACACCTCGACATCGACCTAGCAACCTTTCGGTTAACAAGTCGACCCCGCTACCTCTTGAGCTAAGCCGACCTCCCCCAGCAGAACGTACACCGAGGCAGCCTTTAACTCTGCTGTGTGTACTGACGTCCTGTCTCCCCTGGAACCCCTTCTGTGTCCCGCAGTGCGGCTGGCGGTGGAGGAGACCCAGAAGGGGGCCTTCTACAACCAGGGCCAGTGCTGCACCGCGGCGTCTCGGGTCTTCGTGGAGGACAGCGTCTACGAGGAGTTTGTGCGCCTCAGCGCGGCGAGTGCCAAGAGCATCGTCACAGGAGACCCCCTGGACCCCCGCACGTCACACGGACCTCAGGTGACGACGTCGCACACTACCCCTCGCTCACGAGAGACACCCCACACTGGAGAAAAATACAAAAGGAACTCTGCTAGCTGCTGCTGCTAACTGTATGTTTGTGTGTGTGTGTGTGTGTGTGTGTGTGTGTGTGTGTGTGTGTGTGTGTGTGTGTGTGTGTGTGTGTGTGTGTGTAAGCACTCATCTGTATAATAGATGTTTTCGTGCGTGTGCGGCTGTCTGTGTGTGTTTGAGTGTCGGGTGTTCCTGAGGTTTGTGTGTGAATTAATTATCTGTGTGTCTGTTTTCTATTGTGACACCCTCGAGGCAGTAGTAGTAGTAGGATTTGCCGTTATTTCACAGCTAGCACTGCGGCTGGGTGTGAGTGGATGTTTGTTACCGGGTGATGCTCGCGAACGATCTGCCCTCAAGATATGGTGTCACGGTTCAGGAGTGTCGCATTCATCCCTGCTCAAGGCTGTGGGTGTGGTTAATGCAGTTTTGTGTGTTAACTATAAAGGAGGAAAAACGATCCAATCGTTTTGGATATGAACATATAATATTGTTATTTGGCAGTATTGTAGCCAAGGAGACGATAGAAAGAAGTTGCCACCACAGCCGTGGGCGGGGTTTGTGAATTTGGGCTGCAGTACTCATTTTAAACTCTGTGTCCCATGTTAGATATGCAGTACCGTTCACCTCACGGGCCTTCGTATCATCATCTGATCTGATTCCTGGTGCTTAACCCTCTGACTGTGACTCACAGATTGACCGAAAGCAGTTTGACAAGATCATGGATCTGATGGAGAGCGGTAAGAAGGAGGGGGCCCTGCTGGAGTGCGGAGGTCAGGCGGTGGACGACACCGGCCTGTTCATCCAGCCCACCGTCTTCTCTGGGGTCCAGGACCACATGCGCATCGCCAAAGAGGAGGTGTGCTTCCGTTTCTTTACTACAACGTTGAAACGTTGCACATTGAGCAAAGTATTAAGAAAAATAATTCATGCAAAAAAAATCGAATCCATACATTCTGGACAACATAATGTAGTCTTTGAATTATATGGGTTATCACAAAACGTTGAACACCCTTTAACTTTGACTTTCAAGTGAATCCAAAGTTATCTGTGGAAAGCTACTTATAGAGCAGAGATTGAGATTGCACAACGTTTTTAACTGAATGTGGTCCGGTCTTGTGTACTTTCTAAACCAGATCATATAGACACACTGTTTTTAACCCAAAGCAACAGCAGACGCTGGAGTTTCCCCCCTCTTAATGACAGAGCTGAACCTCTCCTCCTGCAGATCTTCGGGCCGGTGCAGTGTATATTCAGCTTCAAAAGTCTGCCGGAGGTGATTGACAGGGCCAACAGCACAAAGTACGGACTGGTGGCCGCCGTGTTCACCAAAGACATGGACCGGGCCTTGTCTGTTTCGTCCGCTCTCGAGGCCGGCACCGTGTGGTATGCTCTGATTCAAACCCTTCACCTTCATCGTCTTCACCTCATGTTCACACCGACCGTAGTCTTCTTCCTACAACACAAATGATGCTTATTTACTTTGGTTAGATGCTTTTATGCAACGCATCACACAGTGATTTCAGAGACGGGTCATAAAGGAGCTGGTATGTGTGGCTCAGGACTTCTTGCTCCACCAAACCCACAGGTAGGTGGCAGACATAGGGGATTTGAACCCAGGATCATTAGCTGGGAGTCATACATGCGAGCCTGGGAGTTGTTCCTGGCCCTATTATTATTATTATTATTACATTATTATTATAGAATAGCAATTGTTTGTCCTTCTGATGGAAGGACAAACAATTACTTATCATTGTACTATCTACTATGCAGATAAGTTACTATGCTTCCTCCAACGCTTTTGTACGGAGGTTTGGTAAAGAGGAAACCCGAAGCCCAATAAGGAGGACACTAAATATATAAGAGCAGGGCAAGGATATGGAATGTATGGAATTTGAACACATACATGTAATGTGTGTTCAGCAGGTTTGCTGGAATCGTATTTTAGTCATTTCATTTTGTCAGACCGCAGGACCGCAGACCTGGAATGACAGCCAGTGGAATACCATGGAGACACTCTAGATTACTTCTGGCACTGTACTGCCCTCTAATGGTTAAAATGTGCATGCATTGGACAAAATAGACTGCTGTTGTTCATCAGTTTGGTTAATTAACACACCATCAACTCTCTCTCTCTCTCTCTCTCTCTCTCTCTCTCTCTCTCTCTCTCTCTCTCTCTCTCTCTCTCTCTCTCTCTCTCTCTCTCTCTCTCTTTCTCCCAATCCCCCCCTCTCTCTCTCACTCCCTCTTTTTCTCTCTCCCTCGCTCTCTCTCTCACTCTCTCTCTCTCTCTCTCTCTCCCTATCTCTCTCTCTCTTTCTCTACCTCTTTCCCTCTCTCTCTCTCCCTCCCTCTCACTCTCACTCTCTCTCTCCACCCCTAGGGTGAACTGTTACAACGCCCTGCATGCACAGACGCCTTTCGGGGGATACAAAATGTCGGGCAACGGCCGAGAACTGTAAGCTTTCCCAACAAGACCTCCACCCAACAACACCACACCATATCAACGACACCAACCACACCACTGACTCCAGCTCACCTGCGTTTCCCCTTTTATCTCTCTTGTTTTCAGCGGGGAGTACGCACTGGCAGAGTACACCGAGGTGAAGGCCATCACCATCAAACTAAGCAACATCCTGAAGGAATGATGTGTAGGGAGGGTGGGGGTGGAGGGAGGGGAGGGGAGAGAGAGAGAGACCGTGGCTCTTTGGAGACGACCCCAGCACTTACCTTGATGGCTCCATCGTTTTTCTCCAACATCTTGGTTCACTAAGACACACCAGCATTCACCATCACCGTCCAATCGGTCAGCTCCACGCGCTAACTTGATATCTTGCACGCCGGCGAAGCCACTGTCATTGTTTTTCCAGTTGAGACCGGTTTTTGTTGTCATTGGAGCCTTGGAAATGCTTGGAAAGGGGTGGGAGCGGAGATGAATTCAGAAATGGCCTTTTTTAATCTTTTATTATCCTTTGTGTTTTACTTAAGTAGCCTACAGTTAGTTATATTGTTTTGATCTACTATATAATGCTCTGTTTTGATGGGCAGTTTCATCCCCTTTCATGTCTTGGAAGGAAATCTCCTTTTTTCCCCATTTCAAGTGAGGTAATATTTACCTCAATGGTGACTTTTTTAATACTGTTACAAAAAAATAATGTTATTTCATGAAGAGAGTTGGTGCAAACCGAATTGATCACCTTGTGTGTGTTTTGTATTTGTATTTTTTCATAAATGGCCACCCTTCTTTTCAATTAGATATCAACATTTTGTAAACAAATTAACGACTATCCTGCATATTTTTGAAAAAATGGTTGACCATTTTCTAGGTCCTCAAATGCTTATACAATAGTTATAACAAATAATTATTAGATTGAACTTTGTTCTATTTTTAGGAATGTTCATTGCCGGACATACAGATAAATATGTATTTTAATATGTATTACTTGTCATCAGCATTTCATATTTAAATTGAACATCTAAATAATAAAACAAATAAATAACGTGGTTTGCTTTGGTTTTAGTTGTTTTCTTGTCTTTACTAGTGCACGCGTAGGTCTATACATGCATCAAAAATGAAATGCATTGCAATGCAACAACAGTGTAGGAAGACCAGACATTCTGCCCACCTGAGGGACTCTCAATTACATGGGTGTAACGGCGAGAGAGGGGGAGAGGGGGAGGGACTTCTGGTACAGAGATATCCATTTTCGTTAAATCGTTCGGTTCATGCTTCGTCCGAACTTGCGTAAAAATCCCATAAACCATATCCTCATTGTCGTTGATGTTGATCTATTTTTTGTCATGTTCGTAGACGAAGTTTACGGTTTTACAGAAGTTTAAAACCGGAAATGAAGTTGCGGTAAACCGGGATAACGATAAACTCCAGGGTCAGCGCTTCAAGCGTGGAAAGTATCAGTTCTGTAAAATCAGGAAGTCAAGTGAATTGATGTGTTTATTTCGCGTTCCGCGGGTCTGCTGCTAACGCCGTCCAGGCTCTGAATTCATCTGGAGTCCTGCGGTGAGTCTGTTGGGCAAACTCCGTACTTGTGTTGTGTTTATTGACTAATGAATAGTGTGTTGGTTCAATACTCGTTGCTGTTAAGTCAATGTATTGACAAGTGCTGTGTGTGTGTGTGTGTGTGTGTGTGTGTGTGTGTGTGTGTGTGTGTGTGTGTGTGTGTGTGTGTGTGCGCGTGCCCCCTTTCAGTGGGTTGCTCTTTTCCACTGTGAGGCCTGCAGGTTTGACATTAAACAT
>OMLJ01091814.1:0-10238 GCA_900302595.1 Gadiculus argenteus
GCTCTCTGACCTCCCCCGGAAGCCCCAGCTGAAGGATCTGCCCCCCAAACCCGGATCGGCTGAGCCTGGCACGCGAGCCCCGCCTGGGGAGCCCTCTCCAAAGCCCCAGCCTTCATCTCAGCCTCCGTTTCATCCTCCGTCTCAGTCGCCATCTCAACCTCCTCCTCAGCCGCCATCTCAACCTCCTCCTCAGCCGCCATCTCAACCTCCTCCTCAGCCGCCATCTCAACCTCAACCGCCATCTCAGCCTCCTCCTCAGCCTTCATCTCAGCCTCTATCTCAGCCTCTATCTCAACCTCCGTCTCAGCCTCATGCTCCATCTCAACCTCCATTCCAACCCCAACATCAACCCCCGTCTCAGCCTCAAATCCAACCCCAAATTCAGCCTCCGTCTCAACCACAGCCTTCCCCACAACCTTCCCCCCAACCTTCACCACAACCTTCTCCACAATCCCAACTCCAACCCCTTGACCCTCCGTCACCCAATCAGCATGCAGATGGGGTCAGCCTGTCTTCCCAGCAGTCCAGTGAGGAGACCAATGGGAGTCCGACAGGGGGTGCCGAGACGCCCGTTCCACTGCCCAGGAAGATCAACACGGTAAGCGCACACGCCTTCCTCTGTCAATCACAAACACATCCCCACAGAGAGTCGGCTTGAAGACGGATAAGAGAATGTGGGTTGTATTGCTTTGGCAATTAGTCTATTTACTTGTCGTATTGCTTTTGTTTGCATTTTTATTCTATGATTTTTTTAATCCCATCATCACATAAGCAACGTGTTTTGTCTTCATGGGACAAAACCTCAATCCAAGGCATGGTCACCATAAGCCTTTGCTCTTGACCAAGGCCCTGGGCAGAAAAACTGGAGTTAGTCTCCGGACCCTGGCTTTCCACTGCTCATAGTGCAGCTAGTGATGGATCAAATGCTGCTAGGGATGGTTAAATATTCCTAGGTCTTGTAGTGATGGGTATTTTCCAAGATTCTTGAAAACTAGTTTATAAAAGAATGTCAGCTCACTTAATTAAGCACAGTATTTTATACAAGCACCAATATGGTTTTCGACAAAACCATTCCACTGACATGGCTTTGTTTCATGTGGTTGAAAAGATTTATACTGCCATTAACTAAAATTAATATGCATTAGGTATGTTCCTAGATCTTTCTAAGGCTTTTGATACTGTGGATCATTCTATCTTGATTTCCAAACTCCATCATTACGGCTTCCAAGGTTCCTCTTACAACTGGCTATCTAGCTACATTTCTAATCGAGAGCAGTACGTCTATGTCAATGGATGTGCTTCATCTAAAGCTCTATGCTCTATGGTGTACCTCAGGGTTCTATTCTTGGTCCATTATTGTTTCTCATTTATATTAATGACCTTGTGAATGTATCCTCTATCCTACTTGCTATTCTTTTTGCTGATGACACGAATCTGATCCTGACTCATGAAAATTTTGGCTCATTGATTAAAGAACCTAATACTGGCATTGCTAAAACGTCTGACTGGTTTCAAACTAACAAGTTATCACTCAACGTAACTAAATCTAACTTCATTATTTTTACTGGTATTAATAAAAACTATGACCTATCTGCTGCCAAGCTTTCGATTGGCACTAATGACCTGGTACAGGTCCCTTACACCAAATTTCTTGGAGTCTTAATTGATGAACACCTCTCCTGGGAAGAGCATATCAATCTCGTAAACAACAAAGTCAGAAAATCTATTGGTATCATCAAGAAAATAAGTGGTTTGATCTCTCAGAATGCCCTTCGAATTCTGTACTACAGCTTAATATATCCCCACTTGAGCTATTGTAATCTTGTATGGGCAAGTACTTACCCTACCAACCTCCAGAAACTTCTCATCTCTTAGAAAAGATTCGCCAGAATCACTACTTTCTCTGACTATTTAGAACCTTCTGCCCCTCTGTTCAGGAAACTGAATTTATTATCGATCCATGACATTAACATACTCCAAACATGTATATTTATATACAAATACACGTATCTTCCAGGTTTGTTCCCTAAGCCTTTTGTCAAAATGTTTACAACAAATTCCCAGATCCATAACTACAATACAAGACAAGCTGATAATCTCCACCCCCCTTTTAGTCGCACTACCCATAGCCAATTTGCAATTACGTATCGAGGTAATGGAGGTGTGGTATGGAATACTCATCTAAAAACAGCTAAAATATCGACCCTTAATAATGAATGCACTTCAAATTATTCTTAATAATTTCAAGTGCAGATTGAAGGCCATTCTAACCAATCAATAACCAAGCTCCATCACACCTTCCTTTTCCCTTTCTCCCTTCTGCTTACTCACTCTTTAACTATTAAATATTTAGTTCTCTAGTTTTTTTTATTTCAGTGAAGTTATTGTTTTGATTTTGGGGAGGGATAATTTATAGGCCCTATGGGGTTTTTCTTCCCTTTCCCTCACAATGTTCCTCACTCCCTCAGTTGTATGTGTTTTTTTTAACCATCTGTGTATTTTTGTGTTGGAACATGTGTAAATAATAAAACTGAACTGAAAATGAATTTCTACTAGTGCTGCCGGTAATGCGAGTGAGAATCAAATACTCCTAGTGCTGCTAGAGATGGGTTTATTTGTATAGAAATGGTAGCTGTGCAATACAGATAAAGAAGGTTAAACTTCTTCTCCTGCTAAAGTGTTTGCTGATGTGTTTCCAGGGGAAGAGTAAAGGACGCCGGGTGAAGACCATCTACGACTGCCAGGCGGATAACGACGACGAGTTGACCTTCGTGGAGGGAGAGGTCATCATCGTCACGGGAGAGGAGGATCAGGAGTGGTGGGTGAGTACTCGCCCGTTACCATGACGGCAGCTGCTAGAGTCCAGAGGAAACCCCATCCTGAAGTGCCTTCGGTTAAGTCACAGTTTGGAAAAACAGGTCTGAATATTTCCTGTAGGTGTCCTAAAATGTGCTGATATCTGATCTATGGTCTGATGAGTCGGGTGAGATGGCTGTTGCGGTCTACTTATTATAGTACCCGATGGCATACCCTAGTCTGCAGTGTTTTTACCACAGGAATACAGATCGACATGTTGCTATGCAGATATGTCAGGTAGAACAGCAATAATACGGTTCTAAGTAGCTCCACGTCCAACACGTATATACAAGTGAAAAAAAGCTTAAACAGAACACATTAAATATTTACTCTTCCTCTTCTGCAGATCGGGCACATTGAGGGTTTCCCGGACAGGAAGGGCGTGTTCCCCATGTCCTTCGTCCACATCCTGAGTGACTGACCACCATCACCCCTCTCTTTGAGCCCAGAGCAAGGGGCACAGAGAGGGGCACCCTGGGGTACTGTGACTAGTTAGCACCCCTCCCCTCCCCGGCAGTGTCTGGGGCTGTATAAAGAACGCATGTGTTTTCTTTTCTCTACCAGTATTATATCTCTATAGCATGGCCCCCACCAGGCCACTCTCAGACCCTTAGCACTTACCTGAAGTCTACGTTTATGCTGTTACAGTGTATATATGTATGTAAATATATATATATTTGTGTGTGTGAGTGTACATACATGTTTTAATGTACAAAACGTGTACACGTTAACATGGCCCTCTGCCTGTACGGGCAGAGGAGCACTAGTTTTATTCATTAAGTTTTATTCATATTAAGTTCTACCAATCTGAGTCAACCACTCTTGAACAGGAACAGAGGGGGTGGAACGTGAGATAGGTCACGTGACCCCTCGCGTCTCTCCCACGTTCAGATTAAATGTACTCCCTTGTCCAGCTTGCTTTGTGTGTACATGTTTTACAGTGAGTGTAGGTACCTGCTGCTACTGTCTATACACCCAGGCTTGTGGTACCAGTTATTTCAACCCATATGAAGTTAACTCTGCTCACGTCTCCAAGCGATCACACGCTCTTACCACTAGTGCAAGGAGGAGTCCTGCAGTGATCATGTGGGACACCTCAGCAATATCCAGTTAGCAGCCTTCAAACAGCTTGTGTAGTGATACCAGTCTTCCCCCCCCCCCAGTATTGATAGCTGGTCCTACACCACCACTAGATGTTTAGTAGACCTGGTATGACATGGCCCCATGCAGTTCCAATGTACACAACCATTTCAAATCATTAAAGTGCTGTACCCAAGTGCATCTGGTCCATTCTTTCAAATCACCCAAGCCAACATCCAGTACAGTGAATCTAGAATGTCAGTACAAAATCAGTGAATGGTTTTCCTTGTAGAAGGCAGCTTGGGTTTAACCAACTGGTATTGCAAATTCACAAGGCAAGGTTTATTTATCTAAAGCAACAATGTTTAGTCTATTTGTCAGAAGGCGAAACTGTCCATACTTTACTGATGTTCATAGAACCAAGCACTAGGTCAACCCATTTGGAAAAGAGTTCCCAAGTACTATAATTACAACATGCAATTAATGACGAGGAACAAGCCATAGCATCATACAACCCACTTGCCAAATTATGTGGCTTTAGGTTTCTGTAAAACTCTAATTGTAAGGGCATTAAAATATTTAACACAAGGTAATTCTCAGCATTTTTTTTATTCAACTTTCAGTTTTCCATTACAAATTAAATGCCATCAAGTGCCTAGTCTTGGGAACAAAAACATTAAAAGCAATGTTTTAAGAGAACATAAATTAGCATTTGTGTTGCAACACAACTCACTTATAAAAGGAAAAAATAAATACATTGGTATGCCATCATACCAGATTACTGGTAAACAAACAACTTATTTAGACAATTGGCCCTTCTGGGTCGATTTTAATGAGCTGGCTTTTTCAATGGACTTGATGACTCCGACAGCGACTGTTTGCTTCAGGTCTCTGGCGGCGAAGCGTCCTGTTGGGTGAAGAAAGAATGCATAAAGTTTCAAATGACAAATGGCAAAGATGTTATATTGACTTTCCAGTCATGCATGGAAAAAGGATGGTGGAGATGACCTTGAAAGCTATTGTCCATTTCCTGAAGTCACAGATACACTACCTCAGCAAGCATTGGAGACCTGATTGATTCATGCAAAACAAAAAACCCACACGCTAGTTGAAGACTCACCCAGAGAGGGGAAGTTGAAGAAGCTCTCGACACAGAGGGGCTTCTTGGGGACCAGTTTGATGGTGGCCGCGTCCCCGGACACCAGGGTCTGGGGCAGGTCCTCCATCTTCTGCCCACTGCGCCGGTCCAGCTTCTCCTTCAGCTCCTGGAAGCGGCAGGTGACGTGTGTCGTGTGGCAGTCGAGCACCGGGGAGTAGCCTGCCTTTATCTTGCCCGGATGGTTCAGCACGATCACCTGGAGAAGGCCGGCAGGTTACAACCCGAGTGCCCCTTTTCAAGACAACTGTAGTCGTATGGCTGCATTCCAGTGCCATACATTAGTTTAAGAAAGTTTGTTTCTCCCAACAGTGCTCATCCCTAGCGTTGACCGACCACCCAGCTATGAGAACAGCAAGTAATGAGACCAGTCTGATCTCACAAGGCTCACTCATCCCTAACCGGCACAGGAAACACCCAATTACCTTTCAATGTATACCCTCAGTGAGACTGACCTGGGCGATGAAGCTGTCCACCTCGGTGGGCGGGTCCTGCTGGGCGTTCCCCGCCACGTCTCCTCGCCGCAGGTTCTTCACGGCGACGTTCTTGATGTTGAAGCCCACGTTGTGGCCGGGCAGCGCTGCCTGGAGGCCCTGATGGTGCATCTCGATGGACTTCACCTCCGCCGTCAGCTTGGCCGGGGAGAAGAGCAGGGTCATGCCGGGCTTCAGGACCCCCGTCTCCACCTTTCCCACCGGGACTGTGCCGACGCCTGGGAGGGGAGAAACGCATTAGTTAGAAGACAAGTGCTGTTAGCAAGGAAACTGCCACTTTATTTTAAGCCACTAGGAGTACCAGCCTTGTTTCAAAAAACTAAACCAAATGAAACTGACAATCCCTATAGCCATCAGAACCCCCTGCTGGAATTTAGTTGCTCTAGCAAGAAAAGGTGAACTAATTGATGGTCATGTCATGGGATCAAAAATACTGACCTCCGATTTTGTAGACGTCCTGCAGTGGAAGACGGAGCGGCTTGTTGATTGTGCGGATTGGTGGCAGGATGGAGTCCAGCACTTCCAGGAGGGTTCTGCCACTGGAATGACCCTCCCTGCGCTTCACCTTCCAGCCCTGGAACCATGACATCTGGGCCCAGGACGTTAACACCCGTCAACACAAACCTCAACATTGACTGCCCGTAACTGCTTCATTACGACAGTACCTTCTGGGTGGGAGTGATCATGTTCTCGCCGGTCCAGCCAGAGATGGGCACGAAGGGCACATTGGAGGTCTCATAGCCAATCTTCTTCAGGAAGATTGTGACCCCATGAACCACCTCGTCGTACCGCTTCTGGCAGTACGGCGGCTCAGTCAGGTCCATCTTGTTCACGCACACGATTATCTGCTTCACCCCGAGGGTGTAGGCCAACAGGGCATGCTCACGGGTCTGCCCACTGCGAGAGACACCGGCCTCAAACTCTCCTTTAGCTGCGGAGACCATGAGGATCGCTACATCAGCCTGGAGAAGACAAGGGGAACAAAGACGTTGAATGAAACATTTAAACCTGCACTACACAAGTGTGCCGTCAGCAGCCTCTGGTGCCTTGCGTTGGAGCAACAGTTACAATATTTCCCTACAGTGGCTGGTTGGGGCAAAAGTGGACCAGAAGACAACATCTACACAGAACACTCTGGATTGGTTGCGTTATAGATAGTCAAGTTTTATTCTTAAGAAACATGCCATGACATGCCACCAGGTGTGGTGTGATTAGCCGTTAGAAGCCATTTTGGAAATCTTCCCCTTATGACACAGGTGGGCATGTCCACCTAGATGTGTTCCAGATGCGCAATGTTTGCTACAGTCCACTGGGTAGGCTGATCTAGCCAGCACACTAGGTGGACACTCCCACCTGTGATGTCATAAGGGGAAGATTTTCAGCTTGTAACTAGTCACACCACACCTGGTGGCATGTCATGGGACCTTTCATTTGAGATGATAGACCAACATCCCCAACCAGTGTTGCCACAGTTACCTTGAAAAAGTAATCAGTTACTGATTACTCTTTGAAAAAGTAACTTTGTGTAGTTACTGAACACTTTATTTTAAAATTAGATTACAAGTTACTTTGTTACATTCAACTCTTGAGCAGTACAGACGCAATGTTCCTGCGCGTCTGCGTGACACGCATACGTCATACTAGTCACTCAACGAGGCAAGATAGCAAATACATATTTGTACCAAGGAAAACTACAGAAATAGTAACGCACAGTAACTTGGATGAGTAACTTTAATTGGATTACTGGTTTGGAAATGGTGACGCGTTCGATTACTCCTTACTGAAATAAAGTAGTCCGATTACACGTTACCCTTGTTTACATTGACATTAAATTTCACTTTAAGTCTGATTAAACCCCATCAAAATAATCAGATTAAAAATCTATCGTGTAAACACCTCAAATTGAGGTTTACATGATAGATTAAATATCTGATTAATAATTTTATTTTGGGGGGGTTAATCAGATGAAAAGTTACGTTTAATGTCCACGTAAACAGGGCTGCCCCCAACCCACCTGCGAGGTGCCGGTGATCATGTTCTTGATGAAGTCCCGGTGGCCCGGGGCGTCGATGATGGTGATGCTGTACTTCTGGGTGTTGAATTTGAGCAGAGAGATGTCGATGGTAATGCCCCGTTCACGCTCGGCCTTCAGCTTGTCCAGCACCCAGGCGTACTTGAAGGAGCTCTTGCCCATCTGGGTGCAACGAGGTTAACGTTTCATAAACATAAAAACTGAAAAAATAGTGCACGATAGTAGCTACAAGTAGGACTCACCTGAGCTGCGGTTTTCTCGAACTTCTCGATCTTCCTGGGGTCGATGCCCCCACATTTGTAGACCAGGTGGCCGGTGGTGGTGGACTTGCCGCTGTCCACGTGGCCGATAATGACGACGTTAATGTGGGTCTTCTCCTTAGCCATGGTGAAGGGTTTCTTCGTAGAGTTACCGTAGACTTCTGTTTGCGCTTAGACTGCCTCCTGGTGATCTTCTGGTTTGGTTGGTCACGGTTTTTATACGAGAAAGAACCGCACCTCACAATTAACACCAATTGGAATCAGGTGCAGTGCTTCTTTTTTTTTTTCATTCATTCATTTCTATTGAACCTGAATCTAATTGAGCATATAGCAGCAATTTGTATCACGGAACAATTTAAAATGTAAGGCATATACCACACGTTTGTAGTCACTGTTTATTTATTATATATATTTACTGTTAATGTGAACTGTTTCTGGGGTAATAATAAAATCTGTTTATTAATTAATTAATTAATTAATAACTAATTGAAGCCGATGCTTTCGAAAGGAATCCGAGGAATAATAATAAAATCTGTTTATTAATTAATAACTAATTGAAGCCGATGCTTTCGAAATTCGAAGAAATACTAGGCTCCTTTTAATTAAATATATCCGAGGAAATCCATCAAGATGTGCGACCCCATGTACCGTGCATAAAGGAAATCTTTTTAAAACGTTTTAAATGAAGTATCCGAACACAACAAAGTGGGAGGAGTCGGGGTCCCCGGTGTGGAGCGGCGCGATGACGCCGACCATCAACCCGGAAATATTACATCCCACGATCCGAATGTACGGTAGGCGGGACTTCGCTCCTTCACCAACCAATCACAATTCGAATGCTCAGTGGGCGCTGCCTCTCTCCGTGAACAACCAATCAGCGGCTCGGTTGACGGCGGCGATTGGTACGTTCGGAACTTGGGATCGAGCGAACTACACCAAAGAAGCAAATCGCTTTTTCTTGAGCCATCGAGTCGAGTCCTCTCCTTGTCTGCGAGCATCAAGGTAAGAAAACACATCGTTTTGATCTTCTCGATGTGATAAAAACCGCCACAGCTCAACTTTAAATCAGTTGTCATTCATCCGCGTTCATTGTTGAAGAGTGTGTGTATGTATGTATGTGTGTGTGTGGTTTTTTCTAGAGTCTCAATGCGCTATGAACCACAAAACGTGTCCGTCGAAATCAAAGCGTGGAACTACAAGTTTGATCGTTGCTATTGTAGATTTAAGGACTTCATTATGTGTCACTAGTCGATCAGTGTGAAGAGTAATTTCTACGTTACGTTGGTGATATATCAGAAATCAAATGACTCAAAGTGGGTGTCTGCTATATCTCTTGAATAGACGCATCTTTCTGCGCCTGTGACCCATTTTACATTGAACGAGTGATTCTGGATTGAAGCTCTACCGAATAACGTCCATCCAACTGAACAAAGTTATTTATACTGTGCCATGTGCCCGACTGACACTATGACCACTCACTCGCCGGAAGCCATCATGTAGGACAGGATTATATTACTAAGTGGACCATTAGGGTCCACAACAGCTCATCCCAGCGACCCCAGTCAGGCGTAGGAGAGGAGCTAGTTTAGTCCTGTGCTGCTCCCGTGTGACCTGACCGCCTCTGGAGGACAGCCTCGAGGCATTTGAGGTCGGTGCCCTGGTGGATATGAATAATTAATGTTTCTAATTTATTTACTACTGATCTATTATGATGATTTCATATTTGAACTGTTAACTCTAATATAATATATATATACATAATCTTGCTGGACCCCCTATTCTGTGTTCCTTCTCAAGGTTTCTCCCCTCTGGGTTCTGAGAGTCTTCCTTCCTTTAACAACTTTAGATTGCTCAGGGTGTTGTTGTGTCATGTGGGGGCATTTTGAGACAGTGACTGTGATGAAGGGCTATATACTAATACAACTGACATGACCTAATCTACATAAACCTCTAGGGAACTCAATTGTGTGGGAACAAACCCCTTTCTCAACAGCTTGCCTGTTCTCCAAAAAGAGGAAGGCGTGCATTGCTCAAAGTGTGACTGGCCTGGTGCACTCTTTGCTACATATGGTTGACACCAAGGTCATCCCTCCGCTCAGTTTATCTTGAAGACAGGTAACCCAGATTGTCATTTCGTTGTTGATATCAACATTACCCCTGCTATGCTTGTATTAAGAATAGGGAAGTTCTAAATTCTCTGTAGCCTGTAACACACAATGTTACCACAACCCGCGATTACCATGGTTTAATCAGATTGCATGACGTTATGAAAATGAACCATTAGGTCTCTCGCTCTCAGTAGCGGGATTACAACTATATATTGTGCCTGGCTGTTAACTAACCCGGTGTGGCTTGTGTAC
>OMLJ01092053.1:4140-16270 GCA_900302595.1 Gadiculus argenteus
TGGTATGAACACAACAAAGACAGTTGTTTGTGATCATTAGTATAGGCTACTTTGTATGCAATACATTATGATCTTGATTTCCCTGAAACAGAAAAGACCAACAAGCAGGCCTGCGGTTTGTTCGTTAGTTTGAGGCGCTGTAAGTTGATCCATCGTCCGCATCCAAATTGGCCCAGCGCTTCTCCTTTTTCTTGACTGGAACCCACTCTGAGAACAAAGCAGAAAGGCAGAGACATAGGTCATCAAAACATGCGACGCCTGCCTACGTGATATGAGTGCAATCCACGGATTTATACAACAAAAAATTAAGTGAAACAAAACACTTTTGCCAGTGCCGAATAATATGGTCTGTTCTAGGTTTGCCTTCACCTCCTGTTGCACCTCGGACACACTCGGCCCCACACGGTCCTCCTCATGGCGTCACGCAGCGCCGGACTGCCCCACACGTACACGGCTGACGTGCACACGGCGCTGAGGCGTGCCAATGTGGCAAAGGGATTCAGGGCCTCGTTTACGAAATTCAGTCCCATTCCTAACACAAATCTCAATACGATATTGACGAATGAGGGTATCCATAATATCAAAAAAAGGACAACCACAAAAATTATAATTTTTAAGGATTCTTTCTTACTATCTCTCTCTGTGCCAGGGGGGTCTCGCTCAAGCTGGTATTTGGCAACAAAATACAGTTTAATTGTCATTATTACTTTAGTGAGAATCACCAGTTGCAGAGAGAGGATGCTAAATACAAACAGATCCGTCGCTTTCGAGATGGGGATCATATTTCGAGCGAGTAGATGGGCAAAGTTATACAACCAACAATACACATTAATTCCCACCACAATGTGTTTCGTTATGAATCGGCTGTAAACAAATGGATAGCAAACTGCAAAATATCTGTCAAACTGTGCAAACAGAAATGTCAGGATGTTGACTCCAAGAAATGAGGGTAAGACATTATAGGTGCCATTTCTCGGAGGATATCCTTCGTATACATCAAACAAACCGAGGTAGTACACCGAAACGCCAACCAGCGTGTCACAAATGCTGGTGTTCACCATGAAAATAAACCTATTTTGAATGCGAAGTGTTTTTGTGGCCAATATGCCGATTGTTACGGTGCCGGATAAGAGGACAGCTGCTGTGCCAAGCAACAGCTGGAAAATAAAGACGAGGTAATCCAGAGGACTGTCAAAATCAACTGCAAGAGGCACACCCCCTGCGTCTGTGATATTGAAGCCATGCAGCATCGTTTTGGTGTGTGCTGCCGATGTCAAACTGACTGCTTTTATAGGCTACGATATTTTCTCTGGAGAGGGCATGTTTTTTCTACGTTGTTTTCCACTTTAACAATATAGGCCTACCGATCAATATGCCCTTCATTTGTCGCATAAGACATAAGACAACTGTCGCATACGACAACTTTAATCATTAACACGTAATAGGCCTAGTTAATAAAGCTTATTAAGATGCAATTTTGTCAGCCGCGTTTAGGATTTGAGTATTTTGATAAACAAGCTCTATTTTGATGCCTCATAGCACCTTCAGTTCAAATACTTGTTTAATCACGCAAATGTGGACCATTAAACTGTTGTAACGCAAGAACTGATGTTTATTTCCAGATTAAATCGCAATGGTTAAGTATGGAAAAATAGGAAGAATAGGTAGAAAATGTAATCATTATAGTAAGTTGTAATTTTCAATAGAAAAACCCCTGAGCTAATATGTTTTTTGCCCCAAGTGTGGCTGGGAATCAATGCAACAAATTTAGTACTGGACAGTCAAATTTCAATTGTTTGAAATGTCTACCAGTGTTTTCATTTTAAAGATGATGCTTCATTTTCAGGGTGAGGCTAATATCTATGATGCAATGTTATTCATTTAATTTGCACAAACATGGACTGAAACTGCAGAGCTACGCTCAACTTAAAAACCTATTTAGTTTTCCTGTTTTCCTCCCGCATGTCATGTAACATGTCCAGGCTATAACCACTAAAATTAAAAAAAGTTGTTTCGTAGCCTATTTTATTGCAATTGCTTATATTCATTACATAAACTAAACGTGTTGTACACAGGCTATTTAATTGCTATAGCTGCCTATTACAAAAAACGTGCCCCAGACACACCCCATTTCTATTAAAAAATGGCCCTTTACAAAGAAAAGTTGGCTGACCCCTTCCCGAGTGTGTTTGTACCCCAAGGTCATGTTACCGGACCATGGGTGATAGCCCCATCATGGTCTCAACACACCAACATCATGTTGGTGTGTTGAGACCATGATGGGGCTATCACCCATGGCAACATGGGAGCACTTGCCCTATTTGCCCCATAGGAAAGGCTTGCAAAGCATCATCAAATGTTCCATAGAAACACATTGGAAACACAAGCCGTTGCTGTGTTATACGTTTGGGGTCAAAATTAGCCTTAACCACTTATCTATTAAAAAAGTGAATGTGCACTTCGCTCTTAAATTATTTTGTTAGAGGTCTGATTTGCGTGTTAGATCGGAAGTGTTAGTTCTATCATTAGACATAAATAGGCTACCGATTTGACTGCATTTCCTTTGGAAGTGTAATATAAAAATATTAATTAATTGTGTCAAAGAAGCGTATATAGGCCTACTTTCAATGAGCTTGTTTCTCTTTCACGAATGTATCGACTGTGTCATGGTGAACACATTGACACAAAAATTCGACCAGCCTGGTAATAAAGCGACTGCATATGAATATGAGGTTAACAGCATATCCATCTACCTATAAAAATAAAATCGTTGATGTCAACGACGATTTTAATCTGACCCAAAAAGTGTATTACCTGTGTCAAAATGACACAGGAAATACACTGAGAATCCATTCAGCACTCACGTTGAGCATAAAAGTTGCGGTGTTAAATATGCGTTTTCGTCGTGTGTGCTTATAGCATTGTCTGGTAATGTTTAAGAACATATAAGAACATGCACGTATTTTCTATCACGAAGATACATAATCTTTTACACCAACGTTAGCGACGTTCGCTGCCCCGCCTCCTCTCCATTTTCAGTCAACCAATGAGACCAAAGGACCCTTTACGCACGCAGAGCAGATGGGTAAATTAACTAAAGGCTACACGTTCTCAATGTAATTGCCTTCCACTAGGCCTACATATTTTATATGAAATCATTTCTAGCTTATCTTGCCAATCACCAAGTTATTTTTGGATTGAATGGCTATTCCAGATCAGACTTAAATCAAACATGTCACATTTAAAATAGAAATACTGAAATTTGATACTGAATTACTGAATTTTCAATTAGCCCATGGTTTCAGACATTCGAAGCATCGATCCTTCGTTTCTCAGACTGATGGACTGAGAATTTTTTTATTTTGCCAATTAAAATGATTTCAATACGTAGGCGTATTTATCCAATATTTGCTCTTAATAACAACTGCATAAAAAGTTAATATATTCAATTGTATAGCTTTATAACTTTTTTTTAGGTATATCCACATGGGAAAAATCTTGTGGAAGTAATTCCACAATTTATTGATAGAGACCAAAGTGTGTCGATTCATTTAAATGCTAGCTCTGTTTGTGTGCGTAATCCCAGTGTGATTCATTCCATTGCGTTTCATCCCAATTCTGTTATTAGAGAGGGACACAAAACAAAGAAAATACAGATTAGCGAGAAAGCAATGTCCAGACAACATTTTAAACTATGGTGAAGCTTGTATGACGACATGCGTCACGATGTTATCTATGTGTTCCATGTTCGATCTGTTTTTTCACGTTTAGAATGTAAACAGGTGTTACAAAATGATTCAGTAGTCCTATAAAATATATCGGCCATACGCATTTGCATGAATGGTCTGAACCGTAGTTTTAGACTGTGCCCACTTTTACAATCCCATCATATTAATACACAATGTGACATATCTTACATTTTCCCTCAAAATCCGAAATGGTATCTTTTGGCAAATTATTGCCAAACGATCATTTCAAGTAAACAATTGCAGATATGGGCCCTTACCTCCGTTTCGGACAAACTCTTCGCCACACAGTTGTCCAGACTGCCTCTCGCAATGCTGGGCTCCCCCAGATGTACAGCGCAGGAGTAACCAATGCATTCAGACGTGCCATAATTGCAAACAAGTTTGTAGCTTCGTTTCTAAACCGTAGTCCCTTTTTAGTAAGCTGTCTTACAATAATGTTGACGAAAGAGGGGCCCCACAATGACAGGAAACATATCACAACAAAAACAATGATCCGTAACGACTCCCGCTTGCTGTCTCTGTCAGCGCTTGGCGCTTCCCGCGCCAGCTGATGCTTGGCTATTACATATAACTTAATAGTCATCGCAACCTTCGTGAGGACTATGATCTGAAGAGTCATTACACCAAAAGCATTTATTTGAGCCGCTTTTGAGATGGGTACCAGGTTTTGTGCCGCCACAATAGTATAGGTGTAAATCCAGCAAAGACAGCAAATAGCAATTACAAAAGATCGAGTGATATAGCGTTTGTAAAAGAAAGGATGGCACACGGCAATGTAACGGTCAAACTGAGCAAAGAGGAAAGTTAACATGTTGACACCTAGAAACGAGGGCAAAATATAATATGTTCCATTTCTTGAAGGGTAACCCTCTTGGACATCAAAGAGGCCGAGGTAGTACACAGACAGCCCCGTGAAGGTGTCGCCGATGCTCGTATTTAACATGAAAACGAAGCGATTCTGTTCTCGGAGCACTTTTGTGCTGAATATTGCAATGACAACCGAACCGGCAACAAGGACCGAGCTTGTTGCAAACAGTATATGGAAAATGAAAACGAAAAAATCTTCTGGACCGTCAAAGTCTACGGACAAAGGAACAGAGGTATTGGAGAGCATCGTGGCGCTCCGCCAGAGCTGGAGCCACAGTCCAAACCTTTACCCAATTTATAGATCACAATGTATAACACTTTGATATAGGACAAACCACCAGTCCCTTGGGATTATCTTTACGCGCCTGTCGACGCCCATCGACGCTTGTCGACGCAAGAATAATCCCAGTTTTTGTGCATTTAGTTTTTTAAGAAAAACTCCTTCATTATAACATACTTTTTTGTTATTTTCTAATGGTTTTATGTTTTCTGTGGAACAGGCCTAAACGATATATTATGCCGTAACACACTGTTACTATCATTATTTTGTTCATTATATCTATATATAATCACATTTTAATGAGGTTTGTCTCTCAGTCCGGATGTGTGTATGAACCGATTTAAATCGCTTTGGATAAAAGCGGCTGCTATGCCCTAAATATAAATTAAATATAAATGCAAATGTCTCTGATGGATCCCTTAGCCGTGTGCCTGTAGGCCTCCATATTAGGACGTTATTGAGTGAATATGAGCAAGTCTATGGATTTACTAATCTAGTCCGGCTACTTAATTATGCCACGTATTGTTGTTTTAGTTATATTAGGTCAGGTAGGCCTGGGTTTTTGCAGCTTTAACCGGGCAGCCTTAATTCAGTTGGTATTACACATACTTGTATGACATTTATGTGACAAGTATCGATGTATATACACATATTAACACATTCATTTGCTGTTTTTTGTCCTAGGTGCAGGCCTACATGCTTCTCACAGGCTTGAAATCACGGTGAGGTGAGGCCAGTGAGTCATCTAAACGCAATAGCAAACTTATTGAACGTGTACGGAAGTAGACCACTAGGTGGCACTAATAGCTCTGATTTCGACACGATGCCGTACACATTTCTGGACTGGTTAATCTTTAAATATGATGCGATATTGAAAGCAACAAATAATAATCTTACAGTGAATCTATGAATTGAGTAAACTCTGTAGAAGGGCTGTAAGCGCATCGTGCATTTCGACGCAACCTATGCTATAATATACCTGTATCCAAGATGTTTAAAAATATGTATAAGCAGAGGCCACTCTGCTTGTTTTCAATGAAAAATGCGAAATGCAATAAGTTAAAATGCCTAGGCCTACGCTTTATTACCAACTGGTCTTGGTAATAAGTATTTTAAAATAAAGGCCTATTTCGATTAACGTGTCTTCATTTATTTATTATTATAATTTCTGTATTTGTTTTTATTATCATATATCATATATATTTTATTTTATTTTTTATTAAACGAATGCGATTAGTTAGGGCCTTGATCACGTTCGCCAAATGTCAAAAGTCAAATGTCAAAGGGACTCAAGCCATACACAGTCGAGGGCTTTTGCTCATGTCATTTGGTTTCTGTGCATTTTGGAAGCCTTTAAGAACGGGGCCCTCTTACATGCCACATCGCGTGGTCTGTTTTTCTTAGATAACTAGGGAATCCATTGGATGATGGTACCCCCTTCGTTGTTTCCTTGCCAACCCTGCTCGACTTGCTGAACCAAAACACATAAAACCCAGCAAACCATTATTATTATTATTATGAATAATAATAATATGCATGATAATAATAATAATAATCATAATAAATGCATGATAATAATAATAATCATAATAATCATAATCACAATCATAATAATAATAATAGTAAGTATAATAATATATGACATTGACATGCATACGCACGTCTCTGCGTAACCGCATCGATGAACAACCAGTGTTTCTCTATCGCCCGTATTGCCACGGACAGCCCCGCCTCCTCCCGCTTTTCATTCAACCAATCAGACCAAAGGGCCCTTTACCACGCAGAGCAGATGGGCCAATTAATCAATTAATACGCGTTTTCAATGTCATTGCCTTCCTTCCACTACATATTTTATATGAAATAATTTCTAGCTTATCTTGCCTTGCATTTTATGTAATGGCTGTTTCAGATCAGACTTAGATCAAACATGTCACACATGTTTGGAAGCCTTTAAGAACGGATAACTCGGTATTTGGCGGCCCTCTTACATGCCACATCACGTGGCCTGTTTTTCTTAGATAGCTAAGGGGAATCCATTGGATGATGTGACCCTCATCGTTGTTTCCTTGCCAACCCTGCTCGACTTGCTGAACCAAAACACATAAAACCCTGCAAGCCAGTGTTTGGCAGGGTATTACAGACATAAACACGCAAATAGCCTACGATACAAGGTCTCTGCGTGACTGCATCGATGAACAACCGCAGTGTTCCTCTAGGCCTATCGCCCGTGTTGCCACTCACAAGTTTTGGCAATGTGTTGGTGTTCCTCTTCAGCATTCTTCTGGCGACGACCATCATTTTTCTCAACGTGTCGGTGCTACTGTCCATTCTGATGAACAAATCGCTGCGCAACGAGAACCGTTTCATGTTCATGCTGAGCACCTGCCTCAGTGACATCTGCTCCGGGGTGTCTTATTATTACGCTGGTGTTCTCGACGTGAGGGACCACTACTCCTCTCCAAATAGAACCTTCTACATCGCCCCTACATTCCTCGGGCTGTCCTACATGGCCATACTCGCTGCTCAGGCAGACCGCTACCACGCAGTGGCTTCGCCTTTCAAATATTCCCAACGAATGACCCGAAACAGGACCCTTCTTGTTATTCTTGCGTACTGGGTATATGCCTTCGTCATTGTCGCTGTCAACAACCTTGTTCCAGTTGGGATAGCCAAACGAGTCACCGGCATCGGTACGTTTTTGGGGAATATATTCACTGTCATAATTATGATTGGTCTGAATATCCGACTGTTCTACATTGCCACATTTCAGCTGAAGAAGGAGCCGCCCTCCGCGGATAGGGATAGCAAACGCTCCTCGGTTTATCTCATTATTATCGTTGCTGTGTTTTTCCTAGGGGCCTGGTTGCCCATATTCATTCACATTATCGTGTGCAATTTTATCGGCTCTACGTGTTATTCGTTTAAGAACGAAGGCACTGACCCCATTCGTATTCTGCCCCGCCTTAACGCTGTGTTGACTCCTGTTCTGTATATCAGAGGGTGCACTGCGCTCAGAGAAAGTCTGTTCACCCACGTCTGGAGATCCTGCTGTCGGAGGTGAGAGTGCAGACTGTTTGCATTAGGACTATAGGCCTGCACTACCTTGTGTTACCACCTGTTGGTCCAGCATGCTATAGAAGTGCATGGACGATACAGCCAAGGGGAATGTAAATTGGTTAATACATGCATTTCGATAATCTAGTCTTACGAAATCTTTTGTATTCTGTATCCATCACTAATATTTGTTATTTCTCTTTAAAGCATAAATCCCGGAATGAGAGGACCAGGGCCCTTTAGACAAAACCCCCGCGGTCTACAGGATGAAGCCTAAAAATAAAGAGTTAAAGAGTAGCCTAAAGGCAAGATGATGAATTTTTACAGTAAATTATTGTTTCCTTTTCTGTCACATGAATTGCCTGACTAACTGTTCAGCAAAATGTGAATAACGCTCATGTAGTTTCTCAGAGGAGGAGCAGGTAGGCTATGGTCCAAGAGAAGCGTGTATTTTTCTGTTTTTTCTCCTTTATGTCGTCAGTCCCCGGGGTGCATTTCTCCCGCCAACCACAGCGTGTCAGGAGAACCCTTTGGCACGCCGCCACAGCGTACACTGACCGTGGGCTATTCATGGAATGCCCCTGCAGCAATAGGCTATACGGACCATTTCCCATCATGTTTCAAATGTGACAATAACGTAGGCCTATTGTCCGAGCGGTCAGGTAATGGTGATTAAAAATAAATAATAACCTCACCATGTAGGCCTATCCAATATATAGGCTGGCTAATCCCTATTTGTGACACAACTAGAACCTCTCTGGTTCACGTTTCGCATTATATCCAAATTGTTCACCACATGACGTGCAAGTTGGCTAATGTGTGACGATCAAATGAAAACAAGTCATTGATAAAGGGGCCTGGGCTATGTTATCTCTGAAGTCTCGGTGGTCTTCGTGAGGAGGAGCCAACACTTCCGCTTCCAACATCTGCGGCACACTGTTGTACCATGGATGCATTAATTAATGGCTTCTACTAAATATGTATCTTTGATGGTAGTTGGTTATCAGGTCGACATTGAAGCTTAAATTTGAAGAAAATAAACTTGCCTTGACTGACAAGGCCTTTACCAACAGTACACGCGTCACTATGTCGTTTATTGCCTAAATGTAGACGGCGGAAGGTGGATGTTTTGCAAGGAGGAGAGGCAATATAGCCAGCCTATTTTCGAAATGGTTTCATGCTATTGTTGCCAATAAATGAATGTTTGAGCATAATAGTAATTGATCGACAAATAAGGTCCACCCGAAATCGAGTGGATTCATTGGGGGAAATGTCATCAAATGTCGAGACAAATTAATTTGCAAGTGGTAGCCTATTGTTAATCCACCAAATAACCTATATCAATTTAAACCACGGGGGCTAAACTTGTGAGCTAATGTAAACGAAGACAAGCTATTCCCACATACCCCCATTCATGAAATAATACACAACCCATAACTTGTATTGTGGCGACTCTGTATGTAATATACTAAATTCTTTACCTGCTATGTGTGATTGCAAGAGATTGCGCTGAGAAATTGGCCAAACCCCCACAAATAAACCTGCACAGGGAGCGATGTTTTCTCTGCTCAACTCCGGGTTGGCTTCTATTCAAATTTGGGTCAGGGGTGAGGAAGCCTAACGTCATAAGCTTGCAACATGGCGTCCCGAAGGCTGTGAGATGAGCAAGAGGATGGTAAATTGAGAAATATCCTACCGATGTATTAAGGTATGTATATTAAAAGCGTTTTGCATCGCATTATTCATTGCATGTAATATGTTTCGTTGGATTCGATTTCTTTGTCACTCAAGAACACAATAATGTGCGCTACTGCGTTGTCTTTTTCATCGTGTGCCAAGAAAAAGGGTCTCCAGTGCTTGTGTCCTGGTGCCTCTCCTGGCGCTACCAGCCTGCCTGGCAGAGCTGCGAGAAAAAACCCTTTTCTGCATGGGTCTGTCGTGCCAAATCGTTTGAAAAGCATTTACATTGCCACGAACAGGGGTGATTTGTTGAGATTTTTGTGATAGATCAAGTTGAAGTACGTTAGGACGCGTATTTGCCAATGATTGCATTTGTAAACTACAGGGTGGCAGAGCGCAAGCGAAAGGAAAAAACCTTCACCTTCTGGCGTTGCCGATAAAACGACATTTTCCCTAAATAACATTTTCTACTTGTGTAAGATACCCATGGGGATGCCTTTGCTTAAAGCTAGATACGATTAACTGAAATTGATGATCGCTGTAATGCTACAGTCTAACTATAACAGTTTATCGTGCTGCATTGCATTTAATTAATCTACTAAAGTAACAATCGGACTACTGATAAACGTATCAATCGACGGTTCCATTCTATCGGTGATTAACAGCGCTATAATCGAAACGCATCTTGTTTTTATGTAGGCTATCTCCATACTTTGTTTTTAGCCAGGACTAATTGGGAAATGTGTCCCTTATACATTGACTTATACTTAATTGAGACTCCTTCCTGTGTTTCAAGGGTGTTTCTTTTATATTGGAGGTTAGTCCACGTAGTCTACATGATGCTATACCTGGGCTGGATGTTAGATGAGTTCAGTTTGTTTTGCAAGAAAAGTGACGTGTTTGTTTTTGTAATGTGGCACTATCAAACGACAAGTGCGTTGGCCTACCTCATTTTATTCGAACGTAGGTTTGACATACACTTTGGTGTAGGTTATCGTATAACATTGCAAGATCTGCTGATGTGTGAATGCAGCTGTTTTTTTTTGACGTGATTGTGTTGTTTAAGTACCAAAAGGGCACAGAGATAATGAGTGAAAAGAAGGCCAGTAGGCCAAATTTGCTTTAAATTGGCTATATAGGTTATGTTTAAGCAACCAGTAAGCTACTGTGCTCTTTGTACTTACTGCACAGGGTTTGGTGTGTAATTTGTCCAGAACCCAATAATCGAATCAACATGCAATGGGTATAACTGAAGTTTGTGAATTCACAGAATAATTTAGGCCTACAGTACACATAAGTCAAATAGTATAGTACTATATTTAAAAAAAATGAATATATATTTGTCTGTTTTATCCACAGCATTGACTCACAAATATTGGGAGATCCTTGATGTTTTGTCCCCCAAGCCTGATGGATGTGTATTTAAGTTGGCTTACCACACACTACTAAAATGGCTCCTTAAAGAAGTGCATAATCTATGTGTCTTTATCGTTTGAATAGACCTCACCCAGTTCTGACTGTTACTTGTATTTGTGTATAGATAACTTTATGGAATTAGGTGTTCATTCAATATTCTTTCATTCAAGTCATGTTTAGATAGAGCCACAATTCTTAAAACATATTGAAATTAGCCTACGTTAAGTAGTAGGTGTACGTTTTTTACTATTACTTTGTGATTCGTGTTTGTGTAGGTGACACTGTCGCATGAAGCTGCAGCCCACATGGTTGCAGTCACACAAACTGCAGTCCAGTCCAGTCCAGTCATGACAAAATGTAGCAAACATCATGTGTACATGCAGGTTTGAATGGGTGAGGGTGGAGCAACCTACAGGAAGTACATCATGCTTACTTTCAAAATGAATGAGGGCACAGTTGATGTGTGCCTTTCAAAAAAATGTGTGTGTGGGTCCCAGTTAGTCTTGCCTATACCCTTTTCCCATTCTATTCTCTGTAACACACACGTATGCACAGGCTCATTCAGTACCCCTGTATACATTGTGATCGAGGCTTACAGTTGAGGGTGGGGGCAGTGCTTGCAGTAAGAAGGGTACTTAGTCTATATGTTCTGCTGACATGTTGGACCGGGACTTATGGATTTTGCTGGCTTGTGGTATCCACACAGTCGGTCTGGCCTGCCCAGTTTGTTCCTTGGCAGTTGGGCTTTTTCAGGGGCCAAAGCACCTCGGGGTAGTGTTGCCGTTGTTCTCTGAGGAGGAGAAATGGTTCTAGGAATGCAGCGGTGATAGCCAGGAGGGTGTGCTGTGTTTTAAAGGTGGAGGGCGGGTGTGTGTGTTGGGGTGCGGGGAGGGTGGGCTAGCAGGTCTGTAAAAGTGAAGGCTGTATCTAGAATCTTGAACCCAACATGCTCCCTGTCCTTAACTCGGAACATTAGGCCGTGTATTGCACTGATCAGCAAGCTTCTCCACCACTGGATGCTTCCATCGCAGCCTCTGTTAAGGTAGAATCTATATGTTTCGAGTGTTTTATTTTAGACAACCTC
>OMLJ01092210.1:0-10542 GCA_900302595.1 Gadiculus argenteus
TGACTTTGTATGTTGTACGTCCTGGCACTTAAGTACTTAGCATTGTGTAGCGTCTTATCCTAGCCTTCTTTGTTGTAAGCTCTCTCTCTCTTTAGTGCTCCGTCCCTCACTCTTTTACACTCCTTACTCCCGTTGAAACGCAGCAAATCTGCAACAACAACATCCACATGCATGTTTCCCTTTTGCGGACCCATTGTTTGGGACCCATTGTTGCTGTGGTGTTGTTCTGCAGTGTTTAGAGAGAGAGAGAGAGAGAGAGAGAGAGAGAGAGAGAGAGAGAGAGAGAGAGAGAGAGAGAGAGAATGACCACAGGGTGTTGTGCTGGTGGAACTTTCTCCTTCTCTGCGGGTTGATTAAATTCTTGGGAGAGATAAGCTTAGCGACACTAGATACCCCAGCGGACAGTGGATGGAAGGGTAATCTCATTCTCTGCGGTGATGCATCTGAAGTGACTCCCTTCTTCCCTTTTTTTTGTGGAGCGGGGAGAGGAGGGGGGGGCGGTGGTATCATTTCAGTTCACTCCTACGGTTCCAAGGGCAGGAGCAGTTCCCTATTGAAACCGGGGCCCATTGATTGCTCTGCGATTTGATTAAACCCTGGGCCTTCGCTCCGAATGTAAGACAATAGCGTTGAGATAAACTCACCTTTCTCTCCTCAGGCCGAGTTCTTAATGCGGTTTGACGCTGCGGCCTCGGCACTTCTCAGACGCGATACCTCATCCTGAGACAATTCTGGTTAACGGCGGGGCATTTCTTCGCTCGGCCCAGACTGCAGGGCGTTTCGGGGGAAATCAAATTGACTGTTAATGTGAAGAAGAAGAAGCCATTAGCAGCACATTTACAAAAAGTTACTTTCCACAACGCCATCTTCTTCGTCTTCTTCGGCTTGCTTGGTTTTTTTAGCAACACGCAAAGAGTATGAACCGAACGAGAGCGAGAAGCAGCAGGGGAAAAACCCCCGGATTAATCCGGTTGGAGTGGCTCGTGCCTCATCTGTAATTAAGGTCTAATATTTAGAGGAGGTACGTGAAAGTAAACTCTGCCCGGGGTTGGGGGTAACCTCCACCGCTCTCTGATTGGTCACACGCACTCCCCCCAAAGGCCAACTCCGGTGTAAATCAGGCCACGAGTCCACCCAGGCCCAGCCTATGGCCGGAGACTCCCTCTCTCTCTCTCTCCCTACTCTGTACCTCATTAGTGCTCTCCCTATACGAGTCCATTCCCAGCAGATTACAAAACCCCAGGCAGGGAGAGCGAGGGAGGAGGAGGAGGAGGAGGAGGGAGGGGAGAGGAAAAACACTAATTGACGAAGCAGCAGTGCTACCGTTGCGGTTTGTGACCGCTGGAACGGGAACGCAGGAATAACACTTTCAAAACCCGACAACCGCGTACGCCTCGTCGGTGGGAACCGTCTCCTCTAGTCGCACGTCTGTCCGTTAAACGGGGAGACAGCGGGGGTGCCGGAGTGAAATAGATTTTCCTGGGAGGAAAAAGAGGTCTTTTAGCGACTCTGTCCTCTGCGCGCCCTTTCCCCGGGAGAGGAGGAGGAAAAAAAAGAAAACACGCTCATTTTTGCAATGAATACAGTATTTAAAAAAAATGCAGTGTTGAAGTTTCCGAAAATTATGGGCGAGGGACGGTAAAATGATACGAGGGGCTTTTGTCTTACAGAGGTGAACGGGAGGCGGGAGGATTATGTTGTCATGAAGCGCCTGAGTGAATCAGGCGGGTCCACAGAGTCGTACTCTCGTCCCCGGTCTGCAGATAATTATCCTCCACGGGGGTGTGTCCTCTAAGAAGAGTGTGGGTTCGAGTATCGCCCAGACAAAGATTTTTATTCATGTGCAGTTAAATATGAAAAGCCCCAGCCACGCTGAGATAGTGGGTTCCTCCTGCATGCGGAATGATTGCCTCGTTCCTCACCGCCGATAATCCACCTATTTCATGTTTTCTGTTCCGTGGCCGCTGCCCGCCAACCGCACCACCCTCCGGTTAATAATATATCTGACTGCTCCAGCGATTCCTTGTCCTAATGATGACAATTAACCTGGAATCACACCAATACGAGCGTCTCGACCGACTGCGCATCACTCGGCTCCAGATGCTAATTCGCTTGATTGTTATTAATTTTGACGTTACGTTCCAATTTGAGATTGCAAAGCATTGATTTGGGTTTGGTTTTTTCCTTTGCATTTTCCATGGTGGGAGATTAACAGCGCATTGATCACACCTGAATAACTATGGTTATAGCTAATTAAAGAATGAGATCGCAATTAAGATAACAAGCCTGTCTAAGTTTTCTGATGGGAAAACACAAGCTTTTTTTTTTCTTTCTTTCTAATTCACGTTAGCCTCTATGACACTGTCTGCTCTCTCTCTTTCTCTTCCTTTATCTCTCTCTTGGTTAATTTTTTCATTTACCAAATTTCTGCGTATGAATAGTGTTTACATATTACTGTCTCTCTCTCTCTCTGTTTACATATTTTTTATATTTTATTAACAAAATTCCTTTGTATAAAGTGTTTATTTGACCTTGGAAACTTGCACCATCTTTTATTAAAAATAAATAACTTTTTTTTCAGGATTACTTTTCTATTAATCTTTTTTGTACATGTCAGTATTGAGCAGTGGTCATTTTCTTGTAGAGAGAAAGAAACAACCAATATTGGGTGAATTACATGAGGATCACGGACTGTCACAGTACAATTTATCATCCCTCTATGATTGCCCTGCCAAGAGTTGGGTTCAAAGCTATAACATCCTTAAAATCAAAAAAATAACATTACCCATGAACTCCAAAGACTTCCGTTGCGAAAACCTTATCTTTAGAGGGCTATGATTTATCCCAAAGGACGAAAAGTGAACGTTGGATTGGACAGGGAACAAAATAATATGGTGGATTTATTGATAATTGCAGCAATGTACTTTGGCTGCTCTGGTCTGTTTACCAGAACATATCCTGTCAGATTTCACAAGGAAATCATTGGCTGATACATAGATACCAGCAATATAAATGTGTAGATCAATTGCCATTCAACTAAACACACTATCACACTACTCCACTGAGGAGGTATTTAGATGTGTGATGGTTTATCTTACAACAATATCAATGTAATTCATCTTGTTTGCCGATATGTGAAGGCAGGCAAGACATCAATCTCCAGAATGCAGCTGCATGTGTGAATAGTGAACATTACTAGAGACACCTGAAAGGTTATCCCAGTGATTTACGGGAACAATGTGTGAAGGGGGTCTAGTAATTATTTATGAATGGTGTTCATGAAAACTAATGAAATTATTTTCATTTATACTAAGGTATTAATTTACATATATTAATACATGATTTAGGATTAGGTTTTCCTAGCCCGCCAACCTTAACCCCTAACCCCTATGCTAGGCCTATATAATAATGTTAATTCTGCATTTATTAATTAATGGTATATTAATGTATCATTGCAATAGTGTCCAGTGTCCCAAATTAAATACTTTTGGACAAAAGAGTCCCCAAATGATCAGTAACAAGTAACACACAGTGTGTTTGCCTTCATAGCGATAGCTTAGCTCCATGCTTGATATTTGCTCTGCAGGAAAGATCCTCGGCTTCACAGAGCAAACACAGACCTGGTGGAAGCTGCTTTAGCAAACCAATTAGAATCGTTTTGCTTAATTTCTAGCTGAACTACATCCTGTGTAGCCTACCTCATCATGATGAGGCGAAGGTCAGCTTCAGTCTTATGAAACCGAACCGCTGAAACGAGTCCACCAGGGATTTTCTGCATCTCAATACAATATTCCATGATTACCAAGGTCTTTTAAGGTTCACATCTTATTATATATATATATACACATACATCTAAAAATAATAAGATGTGCACTTCATATATAATACCATGTTCAATACAATGCTAGCATGCAACCCTAATTGCTTATTTTGCCTTGGATTTCTTTCAAATGCAGAAGTTGACCTGATTTTCCCTTAATGACTCAAACCTCGAGTCTGCGCCCGGTCCCACAGACATTTCTGCGCTGTGACGTTAAGGCAGACTTGAAAGAGATTCGGCCTAATTAAATGAAATATCCTCTCCGTCCCGACGAGCTTGCCTCAGGGATGAGGGTTTGATTAGAGGGGCAATCTCTTTATTAATGGAGAGTAGGAAGGGAGCCTTCTCTTTTCTTTCTGCCCCCCCATGAATCCATACGTTTTTTGTTTTTTTTCCCTCCGTTCTTCCTCTTGCATTTTAAATGATATCATGCCTGTATTTAACTAATTAGAACTTCTGGAACGAAAAATGTCTTTCGTGGCTTTTTTGGCATTTTTGCGTTTGCCCTTTACATTTGCATAGCAATCTCAAGAAATTGTGTTAATGACAGCTCATGACAACCTTCCCTTAAAAATTTTAAAGGTTAAAAAAATAATAACTTAGTATCGGCGTGTGGCTTGGTTTCTTTAAATCACTGTGGGAGAGAAATACCAGGGGGATCCAGAGCATGCTTTAGCTTACCTCAATTAAAACGACACTCATTGAAATGTTATCCAAAAAAAAAAACAAGGAAAGAGAGAAACGCAAAGTTTTTACGCAATTCTATCGGAATTGCACCCCAGGCTAATATATTTATGAATGATTACCACAGTTGTACAAATTTTGGTAATCCCTCATCTAGAAGGATAGTCTGTGTTTTTTAGGAGTGTTTGACTCCCGGAAAAAACCTTCCCTGGATAAAAAGTCCAATTTACACAGCCCTCTGATAAGCCTGCTAGAGCAGGAACCTCTGCCTGCTCATTAGTGACATGAATATGAAAAAGGTTAACGCAAGTCACATCGGATTAAGGTATCTGCTAAGTGAATAGCTATAGTAAATAGCACCTTAATCACATATAGGAATAGGAATGTTCAAGATTCAAGATTCAAGATTCAAGATGTTTTTATTGTCATATGCACAACAATGACAGAGCAGTCGCTGGCAATGAAATTCTTATGTCTTGGGCTCCTCCAATAGTGCAAATAGTGAAGACTTAAATATATAAAATAAAAATAAGTAAAAAGAACAATGTATGTACACTATGTACCGGCTTCTGCTGTGTGGCTGGCCCGAGCCTTTTGAGCGTTTTTTATTAATAAAATAACTGACGGCAGAATGGAAGGTCCTTTTCTGGTGAGCTAACTTTTTCTCATCCAGGGAACGAGTGAGATGAAGCATACTGAAAGACGAGCTACCATTTTTTTTCCCGGGCGTTCGAGGCTGTGAACGAAGACCCTGGCCATTTTTCCCCATGTCTTTCCTTTTTTTTTCCTGACACTGGAACACAATTACTCTTTAAAGGAGGAAAAAATAATTATCGCAGTTCCGGATTAAGAAAAAAAAAAAAAGAATAGGTAATTAGCACCAGCAAGTTAATCAGAGATAGGGAAATGGCAATTATACTTGTTCTTATTAAGTGTCATTATGAACGCGACCACAGTGAAGAGATTTGCTGGTGTTGCATTCCTTTAGTTGGACCCATTCATTAAAAAGGCCTATTCATCCAGAAAACTCTGAATGCAGAGGGTTAAAACTCAACCGGGACTTACAAATGTCAAAAGGCCAACTCAACAGCAGAACACAAGCAGATGGGCTGAAGTTCACTTTCTCTACAATTCCAGACATAAAACAATGTTACTAGGGATGATTAATGATTCTTTTTAAATAATGTTCATGTTGATCTCACATAGCATGGATTTAGAATAGAATAAAAAATTTTTTTCTACCGACCATTATCAAGAAACGTGTATCAGCCTATCCGGTTGTCAGTGAAGTCACAATTCTCCCGTCTTTATATACCTGCAGTAATTCGAATTAAAAAGCGGTTCTGAAAAATATGTTGCCATCTGCTAATGCCATCGTTGGTCTAAATGTTTGTTCATAAAACATGAACCGATAAAATAGCTTTGTTTGTTTTTTTTTTGCTTAACATTGCATGGCCATGACATCTATCTGAAACAGAATCTCATTATGTGCTTACTAAGTGGACAATAAATGGTTTAAAAGGACAAGGCCAACGTAATGCAGTACTTTGCTTTTCTATGACCCCCATCCCCCATAAAACAGATAAGGACAGATAAAAAACATTGTCGCCTTTAGAATTATGGGGGATTTCTGCAATAATAAAAATAAGACTTATGCCGGCCTTAAAAAATAGGCCATATAAATGAGTAGAGGTGTGAAACAGGGTACTAAGTTTAGAGAAAGGGAACATATGTTACACATCATGACAACTGGTGTCTAGGGTCAAAGTGAGATGGATCATTCACATTTGGAGAAAACCATTGGTAGCTCGGCGCTTAAGTGGGACTTGAAAGCGTGAGCAACAGTAGCATTAACGTTAGCGCGGGTTAAAGGGCGGGCATTATTCTATGTTTCCGTTTGAGTCAATATCGCCAATGAATGGAACTAAAGGGAACAAAGCATCCTCCGTCTCGCTAACCGCAGGTAGCCGCTTAGCTTCGGCTCTTACAACTTTCTTTGTTTTCCAAAGACGCGCTAAACAAGTCACAGAGCTACAGATATATGGTGCGTTTTATTAGAACTCGGATCTCGTCTCGGATCTCGGCTGTGACGTCACTTCTACACTTTATTATGCTCGGTCTCCTGTGAGTTCAACCGAGAAAGGGTTCCGAGATCCGAGGAAAAGGGGCGTGTTCCAGCGTGTTGCTAGGCAATTTCCTCGGACGTCCGAGATCCGAGGTAAATAAAACGCACCATAACTCAGACACCAACGGTATTGTCCTTTAAGCAACAGTGTTAAACTAGCACCTTTTGTGTCTGAGGCAAGCAGTGGATGAAAGTGTTTACTTCGGCTGCTACTGTGTTAATTAAAACGTGTTCTTGAAGCTGTATCTCCGGAAATAGAACCGATTGGACCCCGTACTTTATGCATACGCAAACATGAACGCTGCCAAGGCTCTTGATTTGTTAAAACATTAAAGAAAAGTTTATTTCCCCAGTCGAAGTCCAAATAGCTTTTACTCTAAACATCGTACAGGGTTTGACGAGGTGCATCCTCTAAATAAATTACTCTATTTTCATTGGTTAGTTTAATATGCGCTAAAATGAGATTCAGAGTATCACAACAGACATTGAAAATTCACATGTAAGATATAGTATGTACTAAATAGTAATAAATTCAGATAATTGAGAGGGGAAGGTGAGTCTCATAGGCTAATCCCCAGCAAAATGCCTCGTCATGCTATCTATCTATTTACCTATAGGTAGCATAAAACTAGCCCGGAGACCATCCTGACCACCTGACCTCACATTCTGTTTCCCCACACGGATCCGTCTGTTCCTCTCACTGCCCAAATCAACGCCAGGGGGCGGGAGTACCTGCCTTTGACAGACAAACTCCTTCAGCCAATACAGCGTACCAACGGGGACTGCCCGTGTCTCCGACGCTCCATTGGTCCGACCTCTCGATGTTCCGAAAAAATTCCCATTAGACCGACAGCCCACTAGTCCGACAGCTCATTGTTCCGAATCTCATTGTTCTGAAAACCGACCGAGAGCCATTCTGGAGTGCTAGGGTTAGGGTTAGGTTAGTGTTAGGGTTAGGGTTAGGGTTATGGTTATGGTTAGTGTTAGGGTTAGGGTTATGGTTAGTGTTAGGGTTAGGGTTAGGCCTATAGAATAAAATTATTATCTCCACAAAAGGGTTAGTGTTAGGGTTAGGCCTATAGAATAGAATAATTATCTCCACCAAAGGGTTAGGGTTAGTGTTAGGGTTAGGGTTAGGCCCATAGAATAGAATAATTATATCCACAAAAGGGTTAGGGTTAGTGTTAGGGTTAGGCCTATAGAATAGAATAATTATCTCCACCAAAGGGTTAGGGTTAGTGTTAGGGTTAGGCCTATAGAATAGAATAATTATCTCCACAAAAGGTCGGAACAATGGGCTGTCGGACCAATGGAGTGTCGGACTTATGACATGCCACCGTACCAATGCCGTCTGAATGAAAAACAAATGTGTTTTCCGCCTCAAAACTCTTGATTAATACTGGTTATTCATTATATCTGTTAAATAACGTCACTTCCGGCCGTGTTGACTCTTATAATGTTCATTTCATTGCTCGCTGCTTTGGGTTTGGCCGGCGGCGGCCTGTAATTGACGTCATCAACTACGACGCAACCGACCCTGCATCAAACTGAACCTAGCCAGACAGGACTGATCAATACAAGGTTAATAATTGAATCATTATGTAACATTATTCACTGTTTATATGCAGGGGGTGCGCATAACTTTTTTAGTGAGTTACTCAGGTCAGTACCAGGAGACGGCGTTTGGTGCGCGCCCCACACATACATCTTATGATCTTATGAAACTTTCAGTTTCATAAGTTTCACAAAGGAGATTACATTCTCAAAAGACTTCTTAAGCACAGCAGGGTTTTTTGCTCCACTTCTTCTTTTTTTTTTATCAAACTGCAGCATCTTGACCACAGAATGTTGAGATCGGCTGATTTTGCGCAGTTCTCCAGTGTGTGTGTGTGGTGTACAGCGCAGGTGAACACACATTTCAGTGCGCTTATCATTCGTTTCGAGCCGCGGAATATCTTGGCGGCACTTTTCGAAAAAAACCCAACAACTGTTTTCTTCTGCTCTGGCTCCGTTTGCCTTTTCTTTCAATCAATCAATTTATTATTTAAAGTGCATCGAATTGCTCTCAGAACACTTCTGGATAATAACATCAATACATTGATAAAGCAGAGTGATACGGACATAACAGAGTGGACTGAAATAGTGAGAGGAAAACAACAAGTTACAGCAAGAATTGACTTAAATAGTGGAGGACAGCAGGTTACATTCCATAGTGCTTTGAGAATGAAAATGACTTTATCATGGATTAAATAGCATCCACGGACCCTACTTCTCTTATGTGTCTGGGTAGGCTATTCCACAAAAACGAGGCACGAGAGACAAATGCTCACTTTCTTTGCAGGTGGCGAATGCCAAAGTAGCTGAATGTATTTAGTTTTTTTGTTAGTTACGCAAAAGTCACATGCCTGACGCATCCCTGGTTATGGGCATACTTGTGTACCAGTTATATACCACCCTGTTTATATGAATTATACAAACACCGAAAGCCACCAATAAAACCACTCCAATTCTGCGTTCTGCTCACTCGAAAAACCATGAAGGAACTGCTGATCCCATGTTTTGCTAGCCGTTACAAAGTTTAAAAGGGCTTGATTGCAAAAGCTGTATCAACTTTGAACCGAGCACATTGAAGCCGTTTGTTTTCTGCTGATTAGAGGAGGGGGCCCTGCACAGGGAGATGATGAAAGGTTGCGACCATTTCCAGGGATCCAGAAGGTACTTTGCCTTGAAACGATGCAAAAAAAAAAAAGGAGAGTCAATGACTTTGAAGTCAAGTTTACATTTACACCTAGCCATTAGCAAATGCTTTTATCCAAAGAGAACCGTCAAAGCACGCAATCGATGTCGGAGTACCTGCAATATTGATCGTATTGGTTTTCTTTTGTCGCTAGAAAAAGGACGAGTGCATGGTAGCCTAGCATACAAGTAGGAGGAAAATAAGGTTTAGAGTTCACGGGCGTACTCAAATATTTGTATCTTTATTACAATTCTCATTGATTTCCTGTACTTTCTTGTACAGAAAAGCAACCCGATTTGAACCGGTTTGAATCAAGTTAATCTCGTGTCTTTGAAGCTACGTCGGGAGTCGAACGCGACAAAGGCGTTACGAAATTCAAAACCGGAGCGCTACGGCACCAAACTGCATGCTTGCCAGTTGATGTGATGTTCTCGGCGGGCCTTCAGATGTTGTGAGAAGATAGGGAGATACTCCGCAGATCGCGCGGGGGCCCGAGTAGCTCGCTCCAGCATCAAGGCACCAACACATGAAACGAGCCCGGGCCGAGGATGGGTTCCAGAGGCACTGCCAGACGCTGTTTATTAGCTAATACGGTTTTCATGTTCTGAACTGTCCATTGTAGTATCCTAAGTGCTTCTCTAGAAGGGCTCGGTTGTTTCTATAATGGCACATCTGTCAGAGGACAGACCGGAGCGAGGTCAGGCCGAGGTCTGACCTGTGAACTTATGAACCACGGCGAGGTATTGAAGGAATCAGTTATACATGAGTCAGCGTTGGACCCTGCCAGACAACAATCACCTGAACCCCCCCCTCACACGCACACACACTCTCTCTCTCTCTCTCTCTCTCTCTCTCTCTCCCCCTCTCACTCTCCCCCCCCCCCCCCCCCTCACACACACACACTCTCTCTCTCTCTCTCTCTCTCTCTCTCTCTCTCTCTCCCCCCCTCTATCTCTCTCCCCCCCTCCCTCCTCCTCTCTCTCTCTCCCCCACCCTCCCCCCCCCCCCCTCCCCTGCCCTCTCTCTCTCTCCCCCTCTCCCTCTCTCCCCCTCTCTGTCTCCCCCTCTCTGTGTCTCCCTCTCCATCTCCTCCTCTCTGTCTCCCCCTCTCTGTCTCCACCTCTCTGTCTCCCTTTCTGTCTCCCTCGCCATCTCCTCCTCTCTCTCGCCCCCTCT
>OMLJ01092719.1:0-18740 GCA_900302595.1 Gadiculus argenteus
GGTGACTTGGACCCTCTTGCTTCCAGTGTACTTGCACACTAGCTTCAGAGGTTGACCGACTCTAAAATGAGTGTCCTCTAACTTCTTGATGAAGTGAACAGGCTCTGTGAGAAGTAGTGATGAGAGAAGCAAGGTTATTTAGGCATTAATTAGCAATGTGGCGTTAGTCAGCATTAAGCCTGAGACTACTACAGTATGGAACATCTTGGTCCTATCAGAGACTGATGTACTGTCTCACCAGGTGATTCATGGAGACGGCAAGCATCAACTACTAAGGGTGGTCCACACGTGTACGCTCAATTTCCAAAGCTTATTTGTTCCTTAAAGTTTTCAGAAATTTTCACACAGTCTGTATTACAAAATATCTGTCGATAGGGAATGCGTAACAATTGGAAGAGTACCGATAAGCATGCCAGGTCAGTAGGGGGAAACAAGGTGAACCATATAGAGAGTATTGAACCTCTTCTTGAGATGCACCATTTCTAAGGTTCAGTACTGGTTTACACTGAATCGCATGTAGATATGGCCTTAGAAGTATTGGTCTCAGTATATCTATATGCCTCTACAGGACGTAGTAATGGTTAATAATATGACTTTGCCTTAAATTGCCATGCACAAACTCAAGGTCAATATTTTCCAGAAGCTCTGTGTCACTGATCCCCTCTAACACATAGAAAACAGATGTCAAAACTCCTACTACACCATTGAAGGCATTATCCCAAAGCTCAGAGTTCAGTTTCTTAAAATATTTCTTAAAAATGTGTTTTTGTTCAAATACCAGAATTCTTAGGGGCTAGGCCAAAGACAACTAGTCAAGGATCTTTACCAGATCCATTTTAGACGTGCATTGAAGTGTATCTCGATAAAATCCTCCAAGTATTAGAAGGGAAACCTCTTCTGATCATTGTGCTTCAGACGTTACATTGAAGGAAAGATTCCCTTATTGTTAAAGATTCCACTTACAGTAATGATTGTTTAATGTTTCAAGGCATTGAAAAGCTATATGTGTTAGTCTTTGTAAGCAAGCTTAGGAGGGATATCGTGCACCTTCTGAGGAAATGGAAATAGTTACTGAGGAGGTTAGCAGAGGAATGCAAAGCTGTTGGTAGGTTAGTGCTTTTGCCTTTACCTAGACTAACATGAGCGTGACAGACATCACTTCCAGCTTCATTAGAAATTTCACAGGAGTATTTCCCTGCAGCTGCTGGGCGGTCGCTGTAGAGGACCTCCAGAGAGCAGGTGGAGTCAGTAGTTAGGACATTATACTGGTATGACGCCCAGATCAACTTGTCGTCTTTCTTCCAGGTGACTTGGACCCTCTGGCTTCCAGTGTACTTGCACACTAGCTTCAGAGGTTGACCGACTCTAAAACTAGTGTCTTCCAACTTCTTGGTGAAGCAAACAGGCTCTATGAGAAGCAGTGAGAGAAGCAAGGTTAGTTATATATTAATGAGCAGTGTTGCATTAGTCAGCATTAACCCTGAGACTACTACAGTATGGAATGGTTTGGTCCTATCAGGGAATGCTGTACTGTCTCACAAGGAGATTCACTGACATGCCAGCCATCACCTACTAAGGGTAGTCCACATGAATGTGGGTATCTTTTAAAGCTTATTTGCTCCTTTCATTCTGGATTTTTTTTTTTTTCAAGTCAACTGATTATCAAAATACCACTAGGAGAAGGTCCATATACGTCCATAGGAGAACGCAAAAACTATTGGTAGTACTCCAATAAGTTTTACCGATCTGTAGGGGGTAGAAAGTCTAACCATTGAGCATGTTTTTCAGCTGCGCCATTTCTAAAGTTTGGTAAAGCTTTATAATCGAAAATCTGCTGGAGATGTGGACTAAGAAGTATTGCGTTCAGTATATCTAGATGCCTCGACAAGGCGCAGTAATGATCAAGTAATGCTAGGTCACTCTGAATTGCCATGGACGAATTCGAGGACATGAGGTCAGCGTTTTCCAAAAGCTGAGTTTCATCGGTCAACCCGAAGAGAAAGAAAAGGGTTTAAAACATCTCCACCCTGGAATGACTTTTACAACCAAAAACATTGTTTTGGTTTGAATGCAAGGCTAAAATAACACAACTAGTCAAAGATTTATTTCTGTTCCATCTTTGACCTGCAGTGAAGTGTATCTCGACAACATCCTCAAAGTAGTGGAAGGATATGAAATTCTGATCATCATCCGTACTATAGACATTGAATTTCAGGACAGATCCCCTAACTGTTGGAGGTTATGTTTACAGTAGTGATTGTTTCATGTTTCCAGTATTGAAGAGACTAGTTGCGGTAATCTCTGTAAGCAGGCTTATGAAGGATATCATGCACATTTGAGGAAATGTACATAGTGACTGAGGAGGTTAGCAGAGGAATAGAAAGCTGTTGGTGGTTAGTGCTCTTGTCTTTACCTAGACGGACATAACCATGACAGACATCACTTCCAGCACCATTAGAAACTTCACATGAGTATTTCCCTGCAGCTGCTGGGCGGTCGCTGTAGAGGACCTCCAGAGAGCAGGTGGAGTCAGTAGTAAGGACATTATACTGGTATGAAGCCCAGATCAACTTGTCGTCTTTCTTCCAGGTGACTTGGACCCTCTGGCTTCCAGTGTACTTGCAAATTAGTTTCAGAGGTTGACCGACTCTAAAACTAGTGTCCTCCAGCTTCTTGGTGAAGTGAACGGGCTCTGTGAGAAGCAGTGATGAGAGAAGCAAGGTTAGTTAGGTATTAATGAGGAATGTGGCATTAGTTAGCATTAACCCTGAGACTTCTACAGTATTGAACTGCTTGGTACTGTCACAGACTGTTGTACTGTCTCACTAGGAGAATGCAAAAACTATTGGTAGTCCTTCAATGAGCTTGCCGGGTCAGTTGGGGGCAGGAAGTGTAACCATTGAGGTCATTTTTCAGCAGCGCCATTTCTAAAGTTCGCTAGGCAATGATTTCTTCCAGTTCCATCTTAGATGTGCAGTGAAGTGTATCTCCACAACATCCTCAAAGTAGTGCAAGGACATGAACTTCTGATCGTCATCCGTGCTTCAGACATTGAATTGAAGGAAAGAATCCCTAACTGTTGGAGGTCATGTTTACAGTAGTAATTGTTTCATGTTCCCAGTATTGAAGAGACTAGTTGCGTTATTCTATGTAACCAGGATTATGAGGGATATCATGCATCATGCACCATTTGAGTAAATGGAGATAGTGACTGAGGAGTTTAGCCGAGGAATGGACCTCTGTTGGCAGGTTAGTGGTTTTGTCTTTACCTAGATGAACATAAGCGTGACAGAAATCACTTCCAGCTCCATTCGAAATTTCACAAGAGTATTTCCCTGCAGCTGCTGGGCGGTCGCTGCAGAGGACCTCCAGAGCGCAGGTGGAGTCAGTAGTTAGGACATTATACTGGTATGATGCCCAGATCAACTTGTCATCTTTCTTCCAGGTGACTTGGACCCTCTGGCTTCCAATGTACTTGCAAACTAGTTTCAGAGGTTGACCGACTCTAAAACTAGTGTCCTCCAGCTTCTTGATGAAGCTAACAGGCTCTGTGAGAAGCAGTGATGAGAGAAGCAAGGTTAGTTAGGTATTAATGAGAAATGTGGCATTAGTCAGCATTAACCCTGACACCGCGTTCACACTATACACGTCCGTCGACAGATCTCATTGATTTTGCATGGGATGCTCTCGAAAATGCATTGTAGGCCAATCCGTTCTGTCTGCACCATTGCCTGCTTCATAAAGTTGAGAATTTTTTAACTTTTCAGGCAGCGACGGATCCGTCCGCCAATCAGATTGCGTTACCCATACATTGGACACTCCCTCCTTCATCCGTTGACGGACGTGTGCAGGAGAAGGTCCATATACCATATAGGAAAACGCAAAAACTATTGGTGGTACTCCGATAAGCTTGCCTTGCCAGTACGGGCAGAAAGTCTAACCATTGAGCATGTTTTTCAGCTGCGTCATTTCTAAAGTTTGGTGAAGGTGTACATTGAAAATCTGATGAAGATCGTCATCCGTTCTTTAGACATTGCATCAAAGGAAAGATTCCCTAACAGTAGGGGGTCTTTCTCATAGTAGTGATTGTTTCATGTTTCCAGTATTGAAGAGTTGCGTTATTCTCTGTAAGCAGGATTATGAGGGATATCGTGCACCATCTGAGGAAATGGAGATAGTTACCAAGGAAGTTAGCAGAGGAATGGAAAGCTGTTGGCAGTTTCTTGCTTTTGCCTTTACCTAGACTGACATAACCGTGACAGAAATCACTTCCAGATCCTTCCAGAACAGGCTCTGTGAGAAGCATTGATGAGAGAAGCAAGGTTAGTTAGGTATTAATGAGCAATGTAGCATTAGTCAGCATTAAACCTGAGACTAATACAGTATTGAATGAGTTGGTCTTATCAGAGACTGCTATAGTTTAGCCCATCATCACATTCTAAGGCCATTCCACATGAATGTGGGTATATTGTAAAGCTTATTTGTTCCTTTCATTCTCAGAAGTTTTTTTTTTTCGTTCACACCATCTGTTAGCAAAATATCGATAGAAGAAGGTCCATATACAGTCCACAGGAGAACACAAAAACTATTGGTAGTTCTCCGATAAGCTTGCCCGGTCAGTAGGGAGCAGGAAAACCATTGAACATGTTTTTCAGCCATTTTTAAAGTTTGGTGAACATTGGTGTACATTGAAAGTCTGGTGGCCAAGGTGGCATGTCATAAGTCCGACGCTCCATTGGTCTGACCTCTCAATGTTCCGACCTTGGTCCGACAGCCCATTGTTCCGACCTAACCCTAACCCCAACCCTAACCCTAACACTAACTCTAGCTGTCGGACTAGTGGGACTATTTTATTCGGAACAAAGAGATGTCGGACTAGTGGGCTGTCGGTCTAATGGGAATTTTTCGGAACATTGAGAGGTCGGACCAATGGTGCGTCGGACAAACGGGCAGTCCCCGGTTGCCAAATGGAATGAGAAGCATTGGGTTCAGTATATCTATATTCCTCCACAAGGCACTGTAATAATACTCGGTTCGAGGACATGAGGTCAGCGTTTTCCAAAAGCGTTTCAACGGTCAACCCAAAAAGAAAGAAAAGGGTTTAAAACATCTCCACCGTGGAATGACTTTTACAAAAGCTCGTTTTTCAGTGCCCTAAAGCATTGTTGTGGTTTGGATGAAAGGCCAAAACAAGACAACTAGTCAAAGATTTCTTCCAGTTCCATCTTAGATGTGCAGTGAAAAGTGTCGGAAAAGTGACATGAACTTCTGATCGTCATCTGTGCTTTAGACATTGAATTGAAGGAAAGATTCCTGCTGTTGGAGGTCAGAACTGTTGGAGTTCATGTTTACAGTAGTGATTGTTTCATGTTTCCAGTATTGAAGAGACTAGTTGAGTTATTCTCTGTAAGCAGGCTTATGAGGGATATCATGGACATGAGGAAATGTACATAGTAACTGAGGAGGTTAGCAGAGGAATAGAAAGCTGTTGGTGGTTAGTGCTCTTGTCTTTACCTAGACGGACATAAGCATGACAGACATCACTTCCAGCACTATTAGAAACTTCACAGGAGTATTTCCCTACAGCTGCTGGGAGGTTGTTGTAGAGGACCTCCAGAGAGCAGGTGGAGTCAGTATTTAGGACATTATACTGGTATGAAGCCCAGATCAACTTGTCGTCTTTCTTCCATGTGACATGGACCCTCTGGCTTCCAATGTACTTGCACACTAGTTTAAGAGGTTGACCTACTAAGAAATTAGTGTCCTCCAACTTCCTGGTGAAGTGAACGGGCTCTGTGAGAAGCAGTGCTGAGAGAAGCAAGGTTAGTTAGGTATTAAAGAGCAATGTGGCATTAGTCAGCATAAACTATGAGACTTCTTCTGTTTAGAATGGTCGAAGTGGTATATCACTGGTCTTTTGTTTCATCTATTGTCCCACCTAATGTGTCCTGTCTCACCTCTTACTGGATAGAACGTTATATTAATGTGGTAATCAGTGAATGTATAGGTAGAAGATCTGAGCGTCACCTTTAACAGTTACTATGCAGCTGCAGGATTCAGATGCCACCCGGTTCTCAGCCTTACAGATAAATTCTCCATCATCAAACTTGGTTGTCTTACTCAATTTCAGAGTGGCAACACCTTTTGAAAAGTCCATTGAGCAAGTATTGGATTTGCACATTTTTCTGTTTGCTTTAAACCAAGTTACTGAGATGTCAGGTGTTCCTGCAATATGGCAGCTCAGGGTAAGGGCATCACCGGCAGATACTTCTGAAGGCTTCAATTCATCAACAAAGTAAGGTCGTTCTACAGTAACAGATGAAGTGGTTAGTTTTAGCCGGGATAATGAAGTAATAACTGAATGTTTAAACTACTAGTAGACCAAGACTTCTTAAATTTTACCTAAAATAGAGATTTGAGCTTCACACTTGTCGCTTCCAACTCCGTTGTCAACATCACAAGAGTATGTTCCAGCTGCCTCCATCTTGTCGCTGTTGAGGACCTCCAGGACACAAGAGGTGTCTGTTTTTAAGACGTTGTACTGGTAAGAAGCCCAAATGAAGTCACCATCTTTCCTCCAGGTCACCTCCACCCGGGGGGTGCCAGAAAATGTGACTTCAAGCCTCAGAGGCGCTCCTTTCTCACAGGAAATATTCCTTAGCTTCTTCACAAAGTGGACCGGTTCTGGTAAAGTAATGTTGGTTAGGTTCAATAATATTTGATTCACAAGCAGGTGCTGTCAAAAAGAAAATAGATTTTCTCTGATTAATTGTAATTCTAACCAACCTTTTACAAACAAGGTGAATGAGCAGCTTTCCTTCCCAGCAACATTGATGGCCTGACAGGTATATTCCCCTGCATGGCTCTTCTCCACAGCATTCAGCACAAGAGCAGCTACACCCTCCTTCAGGGAAACATCACAGCTCCTTCCATGGAGCATTTCTTTAGCTCCCCTGAACCATCTCACCTTGAGAGGCCCACTGCCCTTCACTCTGGCCGAGAACGTGACATTTTTTCCAGGGAGACTTTCTTTAATTTCAGGTGTTTCCAGAAAAGAAGGAGGTTCTAATTTGAAGAAAGGAAGTGTTGTAAAATACGTAAATACATGACCTTTCTGGTATGCAGAAGATCCCATTGTGTATAAAACATGTTTGAGCCATGATGATTCCTTCTATACTTTAACTACAAACCTTTGACAGTCATTGAAGCGCTAGTTTCACTGCTTCCTGCAGCGTTCGTAGCTTTGCAGGTGTATTTCCCAGAGTCAGACAACTGGACAGTTGGAACTTTGATTTTACATGTGTTATCAATGAGGCTTAAATCCAAGCTTGGGCAACTCTTGATCTCCTGGCCATTGTGGAACCAGGAGGTGGTGATAGGAGCTGAACCAGCCACCTTACACTCCATCTCTCCTGGTCGACCAGCAACTAGATGAGTGTCTCTCAGCTTCCGTATGAATGTTGCTGGAATCATCTTATCTGTTATAAAAAAAGACTTTGCTTTCAAAGAAGTCCTGGCACATCATCAGCATGGAATCATAGTGGATGATAATTAGACAAAAGATGTGATTAGTACCGACCTGAGACAGAGAGTTTAATATTGCACGATGCTTTCCCAATGTTATTTTGGATCTCTAGCTTGTACACTCCTGTATCTGCCTTATCAGCAGGTTGAATCTTCAGTACCATTACTTTATTTGAAAAAGACATCTTAAACTTTGTGCTGGAAGAAAGCTCTTGGTTGTCCTTGAACCACCTGGGCTTGAGCTCTGCTGAGCCAGATACCGACACCTCAAGAGCTGCACTGTCTCCTGACTTCACATTTAAAGTCTCAGGGAAATCCACAATAGCAGCAGGTTCTAGAAATTATGATGAAAGAACAGGTAAAGACAATTTAATCCTATAAGAAAATATGCTTGACCTAAAGTGTAATGAAGTCCCAACGGTATACAGACCTAAAACAGTGACCAGTGAGACGCACTCAGCCTGGCCAGAGTCGTTCCTCAGCTGGCAGGTGTATTTGCCAGATGTGGTGTGGTCTGCTGTTGGAACTGTGAGGGTGGCCTCACCATTAAGATAACTGATTGTCCTGTTGTCACCATCCCTGAGGATGTGATCCTTGTCCTGAACCCAGGACACGGTAATGGGTTCAGAGCCTTTAACTTTAGCTGTCAGTGTGAGTTGCTGACCAGCTCTTACCGACTGCTCTGCCAGTTTCTGGATGAAAGATGGTGGTTCTGGATGATTGATTGAGGAAATATGTTGGCGTGAGAAGATGATTTGAATCAAGGTTTTAGTATAATTGTAAGAGTCCCTGCTGGTAATTGCTGGAAATAGTACAAACCTCTCAAGTTAACGGTGGCATAGCAGGTGTTACTTCCTACATTGTTTGTTACTCTGCATTCATATAGACCAGTGTCTGTCATGTCTAGCTTCATGATGTGAAGAGCAGCCGAAGCTCCTTCACTGACCATGCGGTATTTATGGTTCTCCTTCAAGTCCCTCTTTTCTTTGTACCAGTTCACCTGGAAAGGAGGAGTTCCGTACAGCTCACAGTGCAAGCTGCCATCTTTTCCTTTGACGACTTCCAGTATTTCCGGCTTTTTAATGAAAGATGGAGGCTCTAGAAAGTGGAATAACGCTGTTAACAAGTGTAATGTTCTTTGTCAAGCAGCGTTGTTTGCACACTGGGAAAAAAGATTGTCATGCTTCTGTTCAATCCATGCATGAATAACAGACAGAATCAGTCAACATCATTAGTGATGGTATTGATGGTACTGATGATACTGAAATGAGAATGTAGCTCCTATCATGCCACAAGTTGTAGGTCATTTCATCAGTGGTCGGGATAAATAAAGAATCATACTTTCCGACACAATGAGACATCTGTGTTCCATGCTCAAAGAATTTATATATCATAAATGTGAACACAGCAAGAACTAGGACATGAACACAGGGATCGTCACTCTTCGAGTTTCATGTCCTTCAATTCTGTGCAGAATCCCACACAAAGAAAACAGGGTTACATGATGAAAGTTTGATTAAGGGTCTGACCTTGAACTGTGAGTACAGTGCTGCAGCTTGCATTGCCAGCATCATTGTATGCTTCACAGGTGTAGACTCCGTTATCCTCAACACCTGTGGTATGCAGCTTAAGGTATGCGGTAGAATCAGCAAATCCTATATTATAGTTGTCTCCCATGGTAAGCGTTTGGTCATTTTTGTACCAGCATATTTTTATAGAGGTTGCACTGTTCGTCTTGCACTCAAAGCGGTGGCCCTCGTGTTGCTTTACAAAGGTACTGGGAGTTAGCTTCACCAAGAACTGAGGAGGTTCTGCAAGGTCAAAAGAACAAGAGGTTAATATGGGAGAAATCCAGATTTTGTCTAATGGGTAAATAGAAGATGTGACCTAAGAATAAGATATTGAAAGAATATATTGCAGTTTCGGCTGTAAAGGAAGCATGGTAAGTCAGCTGGAGGGGGACATGATCCGTGGAATGAAAAAATAAGTTAAATCAAGAAAAATAGTTAATTGAGCGGAGGTGGACAAAAAAAAGAGTAGTCCAACCTGTCACAACAATCGACTTTGCTGCACATTTCTCAGTGCCTGCTTGGTTGGTAACTTGACAAGAATAAATCCCAATTTGTAATGCTCCAACAGAGGGAAGGATTATTGTAGATGAGGTTTCATTTATTTTGATGACACATGACGGACTGCTGAAGAGTTTGATGTTCTCTTTAAACCATTTAACAGTGAAAGGAGGAGTTCCTTCAAATGCAGTCCTCAGATGGACAGAAGAGTTTTGAAGCTCAATCTGAGCTTCCAATCTATCTAAGAATTTGGGTGGCACCGAATCCCACACAGAAAAAACATGATACAGCTGATTGATATTTAAACAGAGAATAAATAGATCAAACTAATAAGTTCTAACCTTTAGCTGTAAGTACTCCACTGCATACACAAACTCCCTGCTTGATTCATTATTCTACAGGCATATTCCCCTGTGTCATTGCTCTCATTGAGTCTAAGCTGCAATAAGATGGTATTTTCTGCACGGGACAGCATGTATTTGTTGCTAGCAGTGATGGTTTTGCCTCCTTTTTTCCATTCAACGAATATTGGCAGAGAGCCAGCACTCTTACACTCAAAGGTTACAAGTGATGCCCAGATCTTCTGAATGTTGCTTAATTTCTTTATGAATGTTGGAGGAATCGCTCCTCCTGTATTAAATATTATATTTTTATGTAATATTTACAAACAGTAAGAAAAAGAAGGAAAATGGTTCTCAAACCGTAAGATTGTTGTACTGTTTGATGTCAAAATTAACTTTTGACATACAACAAGAAAATTAACCTTTCACTTGCAAGAACTAGAGTTTGTAGCCTCAAACATGTAGGACCCTATTTTAACGGTCTGAAACGCATCTCTAAAGCGCCAAATGCAAGTCGCTCTGTGGACGGCTCTATGGCAATGTTGCTATTATGACAGCGGATAAATTACTTTTGTGCCCGGCGCAAATCTAAAAAAGGTTGGTCTGAAGGAGCTTCATTACCCGTAGGTGTGTTCTGGGCATAACGTGCAATAGACCAATGAGAGTTCCGTCTCCCATCCCCTTTAAGCGCATTGAAATGGACGAGTTGATATTTTCACAGCGCGTTTGCAGTCTCCGCTGAGACAGATGCATCACCACATGAATTTCAAACTTCAAATGGCTCAGTTTATGGCCAAATAATAGGCCTAATTCACACATGGAATAGCGTTTTCTTCTCCAACTTCGGAAACAGAGTTGTACATTTTGGCAAAGAGAACTTAACACATATACGTATGATATACGGACGCATCTTTGGGTCTATTTAATGATATGCGGCAATACATCAACAAACATCGTTTGTGCAGTATTGTGTACATTATCGTTATGGACTTGTGTTCATAATATGCATGTGTCCCCCCCGTTAATCGCCATGAACTGTGTTATGCGTGTTTAGTTTGCGTGTGTTTAAACAGATGGGTGCGCACGCACACGTGCACGTATTCGTATTCATCTTTTTACACATACACACACTCACGTTTTCTCACGATCAAATACTCATCAATCCTAAAAGTTATGGGCTTGTACACACTGGGCTGGGATATACTTTGTTCTAGATTATTATTATTATTTTGACGCATGGCATGGCCTACAACAGTGTTCATTCATGAAGCCACAAACCACATGCTATTTCTATGCCGTTTCACACATATTAACAATCTTTGCTGTGTGTAACCTACGTGTTTGTAAGCTGTTGCAGTTGCGCCACGTAAAAAATAGCAACTGCACTATCCGCTACGGCATTTAAACCTGATATTTGGCGATCAGTTGCGCAATTGCAGTAGCGCATTTTTTAGATCACTAAAATAGCACCAAGTATCATTTGCGCCGGAACACGCCTCTGCTTTTTGCCGACACGCCTCTCCAGACGCAAGGGCACTGGCGACTGTTGCTGTTGCCTGTGCTGCGGGGGGAAATCAGCTTTGCGCCGGGTGCAAACTAGCAACGATACATGCGTCAGTGTAGACGCACTGAAAATAAGTCAATTGCGCTGGGTGCAAGATAGGGCCCGTAGTCTCTTGCGTCTCCCAACTGAGAAGATTGAATATTAAATTAACTGAAGTCCTCAGCATGGGTATAATGTCTGCTAGACAGCAGATTTCTCCCATATTTGCCCCATCTGGTTCCTATCTTAGGTGTTCCTACTATCCTGCATTCCAGACTCACTGGATCCCCCAGTCAATTTGACCACCTCTTGCGTTTCTAGGATTTGAGTTGGTGCTATAGAAACCATGGGTGAAAAATAAATGTACATTATGCAAAGCTATCCTCATTCTCACATATATAGTATCCAGAGTGTCTTTTCAAATAAGAGTTCCAGCAAGGTGGAGGTGGTTTCCTTGACCAAAGAGCAGTTAGAGGGTCAAAGGTGAGGTGCCGGAGATCAGCATATTCAACTTTACCTTTGACCCAGGTAAAACAGACGTGGATGCTTTTTCATACCTGTTGGTTCTGTTGGTGGATGAAATGTGATATTTCACTTGTGAAATTTTAACCTAACCTTTGACTAAATGGATTCCAGAACAATGCTAAAGATGGCAGCTATCTTTGTTTCTAGCTGTGCAGGTTTAGCTGCCACCGTCTTTACTGTCAAGACTAGAGCCACTTTTTCAAAGAATGTACAGTTGTGTTTTTCCTCAGTCTGGATCTCCTTCTCTTCTACCACAAATTAACACATTTTCAATGCAAATGGCGAGACAATGACAAATGCAGTAAATGCATGTGAAGAAGGTCCAACAAACCTGTCACTGTGAGAACAGCAACACATTTCTGACTTCCGGCTTCATTGTGTACATGACAGACATATTTCCCACTGTGTGTCTTCTGAGTGTTTTTCAAATTCAACATGGCAGTTTTGGCTTCATAAGACATCTTGATGTGCTCATCTTCTTTGAGCTCACAGTTGTCTTTGACCCAGGACACCTCCATGGGGAGTGATCCGGTTAACATGCACTTTAGAGAGACCTCTGAGCCCACCTGGGACGTCAGGTCCTCTAGTCTCTGAACAAATGATGGTGGTTCTAGTGGAAGAAGATTACACATCTAGAGACTATCCATGTGTAGATAGATAGATAGATAGATAGATAGATAGATAGATAGATAGATAGATAGATAGATAGATAGATAGCTTCTACAATGGCCTGTATGTCTAGCGACAGCAGTTCAACAAAATGTTTGTTAGAGTACGTTGTGATACATGAAACACCTTGAAAACTAACCTTTCAGTGATATGTGACAAGAACTATATGTTTCTCCGACTTCATTTGTAACAGTGCACTGGTACTTCCCAGCATCTCCGGCCTCACACTTGGAGACCATAAGTGTAATGGTGTCTTTTTCAAAATGGATGTTATGCCTTTCGTCATTTTGGATGGGCTCACCATTATGGGAGCAAAATATTTCAAAGGGGGAAGAGCCTGAGACTCTTCCTTCCAAGACAATGTCACTTCCCTTCACCATGTTGGCAGACTCTAGAGGCCTCACAAAAGCAGGAGGCTCTACATTGGAGACACGGTATTGTCACTTTCACACACACACACACACACACTTGTAAGACTTGACATTAAAACATGAGACATGAAAAGATTAAACCAACCTTTGACTGTTACAGTACAGCTGCAGTGATCGCTACCTGCCACACTCGATGCTACACAGACATATTCTCCACTATCCTCCATGCTACTGTCTATCACCTCCAGAGAGGCCACTAAGTTAGAGAAACACAACAGCTGTCTGTAGTTTGAAATTATCTCACAGCCATTCCTAAACCACTTCACACTAAGCCCAGGGCTGTCCTTTACTTTGCAAGACAATGTCAGAGGCTGTCCTGTTTTCACTAGACGTGAGGGAACAAGCTTCAATGAAAAGGTTGGTGGTTCTGTAAATAACAGCAGTAATTAGGACAAAGAAACATACATGAAGACAGAACAGCAGGGTTTATCGTCGTGAGAGAAAAATGTAAATGGCACCTTTCACAACGAGGACAGCAGTACATTCCATTTTCCCAGCATCGTTGGATACTTGGCATGTGAACTTAGCAGAGTCGCTGGGTTTCACTGAGTGGAGTTCCAAGGTGCTGGATAAGGCATCTTTCTTAATTAAATATGAGCCTCCAGTGGAAATTTCCTTTTCTTCTCTGAACCACTTGACAGCCAGAGGAGCTGTTCCAGTGAAGGCTGATTTCAAAGAAACAGTGGAGCCTTCTTTTACCTCCTGGTTATGTGGTTTCACTGTAAAAGCTGGGGGTTCTAGAAAAACAATGTTAACAAATTCAAGGTCATGGTCATCATCAACGTATAGTCAGAATGGAGCTCTCTGTTCCTACCCTGACCAATGGTATTTGAACTTTTCTGACCTTTGACAGAGAGAGTTCCAGTGTCGTCCTTCTGACCAGCCACGTTGGTCAGTCGGCATCTATAATTGCCTCCATCACTTTCCCCCAGGCCCCTTATAAGGAGAGCAGCCATGTTCTCCTTCGTTTCAACCATATATTTAGCATCACTGTGGATTTCTTTATCATCTCTATACCAACGAATATCAATTGGTTGGGTACCACAGAACTTGCATTCCATGGTAATATCATTACCAATATTTGCATTTAGTTTCTTTAAAGTTTTAGTGAAGGAAGGGGGAACTGCTCGACCTGTGTAAGAAAATGAATGGTCACTGGGATTACTTTTCAAAACTCTTAACTAAGAAATTCAGAACATTATTTGCACTTAGAACTAACCTAGGATGGAAACGGAGCATGTGCACTGGTCTTTGCCCACTTTGTTGGACACCTCCATCCTGAATTCAGAAGATTCATCTTTTTCTGCTGCCAGAATTTTTAACATGGCAGTTTTCTCCTTCAGAGTGATTTTGTATTTACGACCACTCGTCACCTCCTTTCCATCTTTAAACCATTGCACCTTAAGGTCTGGGCTTCCAGCGATTCTACATTCCAAGGTGGCTGAATCTCCTGCAGTCACACTAATGGACTCTGCAGGTTCTACGATTCTGGCGGGTTCTGAGGTAAGATATCATCACTGTATTAGTATAAACACTTAAAACACTTTAATAGCCAATACATTTGTAAAAACAAAAATTGGCTTGTTCAAAGAAAGAGTTACCAAAACTAACCTTGGACTGTTAAAATAGCTTCACATGTCTGACGTCCTGCAGCATTTTCAACTTGGCAGGCATACTTTCCAGCATTTGCCACCTCAACAGATGAGAATGTAAGGCTGGCAACATTGTTCTCAAACCTCATGCTGATATTGGGATCGTCATCTCTTAGGATCTCAGAGTCTTTTGTCCATTTAACAGTGAGGGGAGCTGATCCTTTTATGCTGCCCTGAAGTTTGACTGTGTTTCCTAACACAGCCACAATGCTCTCAACTCTCTTTGAAAATGCTGGTGGTTCTGAAATAATTTTTGCAACAATACAATATTTATACTAAGAGCTGATGTTATCGAAAGAGAAATAGCTAACATTTGGTCATTTGTTTTTTTGTAAATTCTTAACACTAACCTTTCTGCTTAGCCATTGCCTTGGAGGATGCTACACCAACTGCATTTGATACATCACACTTATAATCTCCAATATCAGAACTTTCAAAAGAATGGATCTCAAGAGAGGACATGGAGCCCTGTGACATTATTCTGTATTTCCCGCCTGCAGAAATACGTTTTCCATTCTTCAGCCAGGTCACCTCAAACGGTGCTGAGCCCTCAATCTCACAGTCAAACATGGCAACAGATCCTCTCACTGCTTCAACAGAAAGCAGCTCCTTCGTGAAACTGGGGGGTTCTGAGAGAGAACACACAATTTGCTTAGTACATGTATTCAAACTTACTTTATAGTCCCAATAATGCCTATCAGGCTTACAGACCTTTCACAGTAACTTTACTGGTGCAGCTCTCACAGCCTGACTCATTTAGGACCTCACAGGTGTAGTTTCCACTGTCTGACAGCACAACACTTCTCAACTCCAGAGTAGCAACACTGTCCTTCAGGCTGATGCTATACCTCTCCCCTGGGGACAGCTCTCTGTCGTTGAGGAACCAAGAGGTTTGAAGGTCTGGGGAACCACTGACAGTGCACTGCAGCCGAGCAGAGCTGCCCTGCCTCCAGGCCACAGTGCTCTCCAGCCTCTTTGTGAAACCTGGGGCCTCTGCACAGGATGGTTCCATGATTACACAGATTGAACATATCAAGACGGCATCATATAACACAATCAAAACTAAGAATTGACCATAAAAAGGTTTAAAGAGAAGCAGGTTAGTGGGTTCTTTCTGGGTTGTTCATTTCCAGTACAGCATATTTGCAAGAGCTTCAAATGCTGCAGTACCCATGACATTATCTAAATGGTCTTACCTTGCACCCTGACTGAGGCAGAGCATGTTGTACTTCCAGCGTCGTTTGTGGCTTTGCATACATATTGGCCACAATCTTTCAGTGTGATCTTTGGGATATCAAGTGTGACCCTTTTCCTCTCAAAAGAGAGTTTACAATCGGGAGATTGGTGGATTTTTCGCCCATCTCTGGTCCATATAATGGTCACCCCAGTGTCCTTGTCCACCTGGGCCTCCAGGTGGAGAGGAGCCCCAACAACAGCTGCCACAGAGCCAAGGGGTGTCACGAAGCTGGGCGTGGCAATGACACTGAGCTCAACACTACACATAGCGGTTCCAGCGCTATTAGACACTCTACAGAGGTAAACCCCCTGGTCTGACAGCTCCACATTGGGGATTTCAAGAGTGTGTTTATTCTTTTCTGAAGAGGTGTGGTAGTGTGGTACATCAGGTAAGACTTGATCGTCTTTGTGCCAGACAATATTGAGTGGAGCCGATCCTGTTACTACACACTGCATGGTGGACTTCTTTCCCACACACAAAACCTGAGATTCAGGCTTACGTATAAAGACTGGAAGGAAGTTTTCTATGAAGATTCAAAATAAATATAAAAAAATACATTAGTCACATTATTATACCCTGTCCAAAAACGAAAAAGCCAACCTCTCAACCTTGAAGAGAAGATAATAACAAAAATAACAAAAACAGCCCTAGCATAATGGTTACCATGCTTAGAATGAGATAAACTTCTCTTTGCAGATCTCAGTAGCAATCCAAACACAAGCCTACTTAGCAAACACCAATAGAAAGGAAAGGTTTCAGCAGGAAAATAGAAGAAAAAAGGCCATACAGAAAGAGGACTTAAAGACCACACTGTGGTTCTCTTACCGGTGACTTTCAAGGTGGCAGAGCAGCTGTCGGAGCCATGCTGGTTGGAGGCCTTGCAGCAGTACTCCCCGCTGTCAGCCTTGGTGGGGCTTATAAGCTCCAGAGAGGAGATATTGAAGCGGCTGATGATCCTGCATCTGTCTCCATCTTTAATAGGCTTTCCTTCCTTGAACCATTTGAAGCTGACATTTGGGGCATCCTCAGTGTCACATTCAAACTTGGCGTTGTTCCCAACATTGACTTCCAGGGGCACTGGTCTGTTTCTGAACACTGGTTTCACTGCAAGGAAAGGAAAAACATTCAGTACATGGATCCTATGGAAGGGTTACACTAAACTGGCGAGATGGTGAACCTAGAATATGAAACATGGAAGGATTATACTGGAGGTGGAGTTGGTTAACTGGTGAAATCAGGAAAACCAAGGATGGAAGGTTAACCTAAAGGGATTGGAGGAGGAAATGCTGTTACGAAGTATGGATGAGCTTGGAAAAGAGAAGAGATTGCATGCAAGTCTCAGGAGGGGTGAGGAAAGAGTGGAAGACATGGTAGATTCCCTGATGAAGGCGAGTGAAGGGGAGGAAGACTTGTGGAGATTCTGGTGTTGATGAAAAGATGATCTTGGAGGTAAAAGTGTGAACTCTGATGAAAGTCTGATGAAAACCTTGAATCTCAAACAGTACTTTTGGACAATAAGCTATCACTATAAAGACAAATATGAAGTTATTATATTTAAAGTATTTTCCTTTTTGTTACTTCATTTAAGATATTTTAGATAGATTTGATTGTAAGTCCATGAAGCCTGATTTAAATGTAAGCATTCCTAAGGGAAATGAGTTTTTCAAGTTTTTCACATTGACAGCAGTAGTATTATTATGGGATGGTGATATCAAAGTAATCCTCATCTTCAAACCTCTTGAGACCACAGTCAGTCTTGAGGATGTTGTTGTCTTGCCAGCTTCGTTCTCAGCCTCACAGATATATTCTCCTTGATGCTTCTCCTTGACAACTTTGTTGATAATCAGTGTGTATATGTCATTGTCTTTAGAGCACTTTAACTCTTTGCCAGATTCAACTAATTTACCATTGAAAAGCCAGTTAACCTTGGTGACATACTTAATGGTGGTGCTTAAAACAGCATGACTGTGCTCCTCAATGCAGTCATCATCTAGAGGGTTCACAACTATGGGATAGTCGATACTGTCCGAGGACTCACTGATCATAAAGGCCTCAGAGAGATACTCTTCCTTGGTTTCTCTATGAACTTCAACATGCTGTTCAACAAACACCTTGGCCACAGTGGTGGTCAGATCAAATGCTCGCTCATCCTGCTGGGGACCTAACCCTAACTCCAGGATCTCTGAGCAATCCTGAACAGAGACACTTTTATAGGTAACCCTGTCCTCAGTCTTCGCAGAAGCAGAATGAGACACAGGGGAATGCCAACCCTTTGTTCTTTCTGATACAGTAATAGAGTCCACTACAGATGTCAGCAGCTCTTTGGAGACTGCAGAGGCTGCCTGTGCCTTTTGAGGCCTGTCTAGCAGCATAGTACTGGGCTGTTCTAGAGTCAGGACCTCGGACTCTTGGTAAACTATAGAGTTGAACGCTGCCTGGAGTTCAGACCTCAGGTCAGCTGTCTGGGGGTACTCACCGTCAAAAGCCAGAGAGATTTCTATGGATGCACCAGATGATGTGACAAGGTATGTAAACATTGCCAGTTTTGGCTCTTTCTGAACCCTAACTTCCTGGATCTGTGCCGCCTCTAACTTCCCCACCACATCGGCCAGTAGCAGTGGTTGTTCCTGGGCCACAGCAGACTGAAGAGCATCTTTCAGCTGACGTCTAATATTCACACTGGATGGTTTGGGAATCTGAATCACAAAGGTCAGCTCTTTGGGCAGGGCTGTGCTCTCTTCAGACTGTG